>JAQIXG010001800.1:0-20092 GCA_034700105.1 Oconnorella tubifera | reverse complement strand
CTTCTTCTTTATGGACTGATTTCCCGGCTAAATGGTTCCTCTCTCAGTTGATGGTTTGTCCTCACTGCTTGGGTGGACCATGTGTAGTCTTTCCTGATGCTGAGAGACGTCTGCGACATCGTCTCTCGACGGTTAAACAGACGTTAAACTTTAATTGATTGATTGATTAGATAATAAAATAACATTTTGTCACAAACATTGTAATCATTTCTCCAGTTTCTTAATAAATTATTGAATTTAAAGTTTAAAAAAGATAAAATTCATTAATTATAAATAATTATATATTACATTACTTAATTATTAATAATTGTATTAACCTGTAGAATTCAAAATGGCCGTCCAGTAGCCTGTGGCCTCAGCCTGGCAGGCTAGCGCGTGCATGTGCTGGTAGTACAGCGCTGCTGCTGCTGTAGCCTGCAGGCCCTTGATCGCCCATCCGCCTACTCTCCCGGGCCCCTGGGCTACAAGAGGGACAGCGAAGGTAGGGCGGGACCCGTAGAAGGGCTGGATGACGCCCGAGTGCGGGGGATAGCCCCCGATAAGGACCAAGGAGGAATTTGTTGATTTTTGAGATGAGATAATTTTTGTGTCGGGTAAACACGTGACGTCAGAATTAACTAAAAGTTAAGAATTCAATGTTATATATTTAATAAAATTGTACTATTGTAATACGTAAAAGATGATTAAAGATACAAACTAAAAAATACATTAATTTTGAAATAAATACATTAATGTATTCATTTAACTAATGCATTTACAATGATATAATATAAATAAATAACTACTCACTAAATAACTTTTAAATGTGCATACGATCATCGTGCAGTAATATGTACACTGAGTGCATTTTTGATCGAAAGCAACCTATATTATTGTTATTGTATTAATTTATTTGCGTAAAAATATAAAATGTTGCAAAATGTAAAGTGGGAAAATTTATTTCGTTCATCTGTTCAACATCGATGGATTTTTACAATTCATTGAGTGACAACAAGAGTCGTTATAAAGGAAAGATATACTCGTATAATAAAAAGGTGTCACAATTACAGTTTCAGCAACAAAGACACAATAATATATCGATCATAGATGTAACAGCTGCAGACTAAATGAATAGTAATTAATTACCACTGCTTTTGTTCGCATTTTTTAACTGGAAAACGTAAATTATAATTATTTCCAGTCGCTACATTTAGAGAAATTTAGGAAAACTGTGACTTTTAATTAAAGGAATATTTTATTTTTAATCTATTATTTTATTATACGATTGAGACTTAATTTAAGGTAGCAATAGCTTAAGTATTAAAGTAAATTACCAATGCAAAAATTTAAAAAATATTACGCATTCATGATATCATAACAAAAAATCGTTTTCGTCATCAAAATGACGTCATTAAACAATTATACCGCACACGATGTCAGCGTTACGTCACATCAATGAGACCACACATGGCGCGTAGTGTCAGTGACAGGGAGGTCGTTAATTTTAGCGTAAAATCTCGTGTCTTGATTTTTTATTTGCTTCGCTAGACGTCGGCTGTCGCGAGAAATGCTTAATGAATTGCGCAGCCTTCAAAACTATTGTGAACGTTGATATAATTTATTATCGCGAGTAATTTATTGCGAATACAAGCGAGGGTTTTATTTCAATTTCAAGCCTGTAGCTTTGGGCTTGAATTACAGGCCGTTTGTTGATATTTTATAAGCGAAGAAATGAGTTGATATTATGTGAAACTTTATATTACTTGTAATGATAAGTGGTAGTTTTATTATAATAGGAAAATAAGTAGAGTTACAACGTAGAGAGTAAATGTCTAAATTGCTTTATTTCAATTTACTTTATTTCGATAGTTTTCTCCTAAAATAAACTGTAAAACACTTAGATATAAATGTTTAATATAAACTGCAATGAAGAATTGGTACAATTGATCATTTACTGAAAATGAAAATTAGGGATAGACCCGCGTGCAGATTCTGACTTCTTATATTTTCATTAAAAAAATCAAAGATATATTGAAATAAATTTTACACTTTTTAAATAAAGAAAGGAAACAAAGATCGTCAGATTTTTACCCGCAATCTTCACAGGGGGGTTACAAATCAACTTTATTAAAATTTCTGACGGAATGTAATATTTTATAATTATGATAATTATTTATAAAGAAAATTATTTGAAAAAGAAAGCGCGCATCGTAATCTTGTTAGTGACCATATGTATGATTTTAGAGTTTTATTATTTACAACGTTTAAATACTATTTAATTACTAATCAGATTTTTGGATAATAATGAGCAGTGATATACTGCATATTTAATTTATTTGCTTACAATAAACAAGAGATCTAATCAATTCTAAATCTCGCGCATGATGAAAACAAGTAACGAGTGATAAACAGAAATGACATAATTTCTACATTTCTTGGTAATTCTTGATAATGTAAATCGTATCATCATTCCACTAAATCTCCCTACTCCATCTTCATTGTGACAAATTCATTTCTCTTCTTATAAGTGATCAATATCACTTCCAACTAATGCTTTTTCAATCTGCCCACAAGGCACACTTTACATCACTTTCAAAGCGGCATATCGGCGAATTGCGTTTTATTCTTAACCTAGTATGCCGCTAGAAACGCGTAGATCACGGGGCATTTCGCCTACCTACCCCTATCTCCCCTAGCGTCCCCTATTCTCGACGGTCAAAGCGGACACTTGAACATCTAACAAGCCGAGGTAAATCATTAGAGTATTTAGCGTGAGTAAATGAGTAGTCCTTGCGTCAAAATGAAAGTAACGCAACGCCGCAACGCTGTAATTTATTTGTCAACGTGGTCGCGACGATTCGGCGTGCAGTAGATATTGGATTGCACTTTACCGTAGAGTTAAACATCACAGAGTTAGTAGATCATAATAGAGTATCAATTAGATAATTATTATCAACATAGAGTCTGTATGTAGATAATATTTAATATTAATTTAGAAAATAATATTAAATACTTAATATTTAATTCAATTGTTGGTTTTCTCTCTAAAAGATGCATATATGCTTATTGTATAAGTCATATAAGCAATGAGCATAACTTACCGCCGACTATTATATAATAAATTGTAATTTTAAAATAAAATAAATTTATAACGTAAAAAAATGATTAAGGTAACAGTATATCTGTCATGCATGCGCATTTGTTGACAATTTTTTAAAACATTCCTTTTTAAATCGAACCGTGACAATACTCCATATATTTTCCCGTCGATTCGACAAACACGCAAATCAGTACAACCCTCTAGGGGTTTGTCTTTCTCTAAAAAATGACCCGCTGGTTTATTTATCTAAATGTCAGATTGACAATCACGTGACTTGAACTATCGGAGATTTGTGATGATTTATTTACAAATCATTTAGAGCTGAATTAATAAAACTTATTGAAATTATTGAAACTGTTGAGTGCAATAGAATGAATAGATTTAGTGTTTATCATATTTACGTATGCCCAGAGGATATCTTAAAATGGTGTAGGAATAAATACCAATATATTATTGCAATTTTAATACTGCTTTTCTGTAGTTTATTGGAGTTTTGCATGCAGATCGGGTGGTCTATTGAAATATTCTATTAATCATTCAGCAAAAATAATAATTTATTGTAAGTGATTGTAATCAAACTATCTATTTTCCACTATTGTCTCTGGTTTGATGTTGTTGTGTCGTCTATAGTGTAATTGCTGTATTTAAATCTCATTGTGATATAAAAAAGTGTCCACAATGAAGATCAATGGAATAAATTTACTTCCTTTGTATTATAGACATTTTATTACATATATCGTTGTTTGCTTTATAATTTTGGATTTAAAATAAGAAATGTAAAAATGCAGACTTATTTAAAAATTATGAAAATAATTACGAAGCTGCAGAATAAAAGGCCACCATTTTGCACTAAAAAGTTCAACATGTAACCTAAATGTAACGAATTACACCAAATGAAGCAGATAATGAGAATCGAATCTGAAATCTCTCGATTCCGAGTTTGGTGTCGCGTCGATTATAATAATGGAACATCATTATATAATGTACAATATAATCCACTCATTTATTTTATTGTAAAATGAAAAAAACCGATTTATTATGTAATTCAAACTTGGCATAAAATATGGAAAATAAAAAAATATTGAAAAATCAATTATTTATACTGTGTAATACCATAAAATATCTGGTATTATACGCTGCCAGATATTTTATCCGTTAGAGCATAGTGTTAAGTGTATACACAAGAGAGCATTGTGTTATAACGGGTTTATAAGTTGATTTTAAAGCTTTAAACATGCATTAAAACATGCATTAAACGTAGTATATCAAATTATGTAAAAGGTTAATGCTGTAGTTATATTGCCTTAATATTATCTCGATATATATTTACTTACAAGATTCCTAGATAAGTCTAATATTTAAAATATTAATGTAAATATTATATAATAATAAGTTAAAAAAGGTTAATATAAATTTGTTATTATTAACCTTCTAACTTTTTTCATGAAGGAAGGCACTTGGAATGTAACCCAAGAATATATACGATGTTTCATTTACAGAAACTTCCTTTAAATGGTGGGATTCAATATATTATGTTTAAATAAAAAAATGTAAATATTTAGTAAAACATACCCCGTCCAACTGGAATAAAAGCACTGGATGTGGGAACGTTAGAACATCTTATTCCTGGAGGGTGAATATCCTCCAATGAATCGTCCAGTGTGTGGTAACGTCTTTTGTAAGAGACTGGGGGTTTTGCGAGGAGAGCCAGTGGCATCGTTGACATATTAACGTTTAAATATTTTAGGTTTTTAAATTTACTTTAATCCGTTTTGCGAAATAGTTTGTCTGGAATTATAATCTGTCGCTTGATGATAATTTGAAAAGTACTGAACTTATAGAGTAGTAATTTATTTTATTGTTTAACTGAAATTGAATACAATTTAATTGAATTGGGGTTAATTTCCACAAGTGAAATTATTACACGAAAGTGTTCATAAAATGAAAATTATTTAGCAGTATTATATTATAATATTATTTAAAAACATTAACGTTTAAAATAAAAATTTAATTAATATTAAAAATTAATGTTTATAATAACTTCAATAATTAACTTTTAATTCTCTAGTTACGTCAATACTTAATCGTATTAATCTTAATTCATAGAAAATCCTAAATGCGCGTTAAATTTATTCACAGATTCTAATTAAAAACATATCAAAATTAAATTTCAATTCTAAACTATGCAAACGTCTACCAAATTCATCGAAAACACAACAAATTTCTCGCCAATTAAATATTTCAATTATATCTAAAAAAGCACACCTTCTTTAACGCCGAATTCTGTGAATATAACGCAATATCACAGTTACTCTGTATCTTATAAATAACATTTTCAACTTTTGGACCAACCAGAACGTTTTCGCTTGTGGTTGCTTTAGTCGCGACACGCGTTTGTCGCTGCGTCTTCAGTCGCCGGCGACGAACAAAAGACATTGGAAGCGACCAACCACAAGCGAGCATCGTGAATAGGCAACAACCAATAGGCGTTAAGCGTTGTTGAAAAAGCAACAGACGGTGGATAATATTATGATTAGAAAGCAACAGGTTTTATTGTTTTTATTAGGATTGCGATAAATAGAAAGAAGCAATGGGATTCTAAATGATGGAGCAAGGGGAGGGGGACAAAATTTGTAATGTTAATCCGATATTATATGGAAATATTTAATAGAGACTTAAATTATTTTCTACAGTTCTAATACAAATAGTTCTCACAACTTATTTGCTGTGATAAAGTTTGAATTGTTAGAGAAGCTTATTTGATATACTATCTCAACGTTTTCTCAAAGATATGCTATAACTGATTGTATGACATTAAATACATTAATGTAATGCGCATTATGAAATGAAATAAGCATTATATATTTATCACGAATAAATGGTTAGGATTTAAACATAGTTTTTGCGGGGGGAGATATTCTAACGAAGTGGTCAAGTTATGCATATTTATAATTATCATCAAAAAATTGAATATTAACCGTTATGTGAATTGCAATTAAATTTTACCTAATGTTTTCAATTTTGTCAAAAAATCTAAATTTCCTTTTTACTGAAAGAAATTTCACATCAATATGGTCATTATATAACGAGAGAGATTAATATAAAGAGAGAATATAAAAAATAAAAGAAAATCGAACTAAGCAAGAAATAACATTAAATGTAATTTAAATAGATCAAAGAAATTATAAAAATAACAATATGAAACAAAAACACTGCAATAAAACAAGATTATATTCTTTTGAGGAATGGCAGGAAAGATTAACGAGAAAGAATGAGAGAAAGTAAAAGAAAAAAATGGAAACTGAAACAACAATGAATAGAATAATCATAAAACAACCAATCCTTGATTAAACAGGTGCATGAAAACATCACTAGAAACTAACCACAATACATAAAGAGATTTAGAACCCCGTAGAAACAAAGGAAAAGTGATGATTATGATAAAAATAAAAGGAAAAAACAGAATAGAAAGTAATGGAGAAAGAGAATAGATCAGTAAATCAAGTCGTATTCATATCTCGTGCTCTTTTTAAGTTGTTTAATTACACTCGACGCACGACATAGCATTTGTCACGCGTGAATAGTTAAAAGGGATGGGCGAAAAAATTGTGCAAATTTACAGATCACTTGAAAATATAAGTTAGAAAATTGTACAGATATTTATTAGTTAATGTTCTGTTTTAATGTTAACATTTTTTTAATCCTATAGAATAGATACAAAACAGAAAGAATGAATAAGTATCTTCCAAGTTATAACAATAATAATTAATTGCAACAAATTAATTTATTTCTTTTGCTTTTATTTAATAAAAAATGTTATTTACCATTATAAACATTATTTTAATAATAAGCATGTTAATAGAAAAGAAATTAATAGATAGATGCGTTTTTTTTACAGTTTTAAGCCGTTGTTTACAACATCGTAGTATTTTCTTTTTTGCATAAAAAAAAGCAAAATCTTAAAATCATCAAAAATCAATCACAAAGTTAAGCAAGAATTAATTATGGAATAAAAAAATTAAAATCTCTTAATGTACCTGAGTCTTAATGTACATGAGAAATATATCTAAAATATACTTGTTGGGATTATCCTTCCTTACCCCCATAAACAGCTCGTATTATTTTTTTTAGAGCCATCTAACTTTCACTTAAGATCAAAACAGATTAACTGGTTAACAACCCTGGACGTTAACGAATTAACGCTACTCCTTTCATCAAAGCAACAGACCGCCTCTTTCTTATAGAGCGTGATGCAATAAACAGTAGTGTCATAATTACAGACTTGGCTACAAACTCAATTCGATCCGATGTGACGAAATCTTTGTCGCCAGTCAGTCGATAATAATCGAGTAGGAGGAGTAGTTTATGAAAACATTATTCATAAAATATGACGACTTTTAGTCTAATACTTATGATTTTAAACTTGTCAATGAAAGTGCATTTAGTTGATGTTTATTCAGCGGTTTCTTTGAGACTTTTTTGACATCAGTAATATGTTGTTTTTATTGTGTACATTGTAATAATATCATCTGGTTATGAAAATTGAGATCTGAGTTTAGTTTTGTTGATCTGTGAAAATGTAAGTCGTCGATTTGGCGCAAAAGGGTCCCCTAGAGGCGCCAGTATCGACCCGTTAGTCTCACGGTGTGTAGGACCTTTTTAGCAGAATTATAAGGTCCTTAGAATGGTCCTGTATAGGATACTGAAATATTTTATTCAATTTGTTGAAAATAAAATATTAAAAATTCACTTATAAAGCCAGCATATTATGCTGCATTTATTTGTATACGACTGTCATTCTTATAAGCACATATGTATTTGTAGTTTTATGCTTATATTTTGTTTATGCTTTTATTTATGCTTATGCTTACATTTTTGCACTTACATTTTTACGCTTGTTTGTTGTAATATTTGTACTTAGCTTATGAAACTATTGCTATATTGTTTCCATATATAAACTTATATATGTTCATAAGTAATAATGCTTACATATGAAATTATACAATTTATATTATGTTCATCTTGTTCTTGAACATATCCTACACATAACAATGATATCATTAATGACTTTTATCTTATCTCAACAGAGAAGCTGCAGTTACATTCCACTTTGATATTTTTTAGCCAATTTCTCTTTACATTAGCGTTATATTCTTTAAATATAATACTACATATACATAATTACTTTTATCTTAAAATTTCTTAATCACAAATTAACCCATTCTATTCGTTAATCCATCTGCGTACGAATACAAACACTTTAAATGCCGAGTAACCAACTCGAACACTTAACCCAACGCATCCCAGAGGACCAAAAGATTCCCAGTTCTGAGTGTGTATCATACCACAATGCATTTACCGACTCTATTTAATATTGAAAGTCTTGTGAGACATTACGTCATTGTTGTCCAATTAGAAAAAACATCAAAGATATGGACAGATGCTTAAGTTAATGCATTGTTAGAGGCTTCAGGATTTGATAACAGGTCATTATCGTGAAATTAAACATTTGTTTGCAAATATCTATCAACAATGAATCTTCAATAATGCAATAGGAATATACTGTAGAATTCAAATAATAAGCAACTAATATGCTGATAAACTGTATATGAAATGTTACTGAAGAACTAGACTGTCTAAGATATAAAATTGGCAAGCAGTATGCAATTACAGAATCTTTATTACAAAATACATCAGACAATTATGTTAATTATGACAATTACTAAATGTGCACTAATAAAAAAGCAAAAATGTCAAGAATTAGCTCCAAGTTAGAACATTTTCTGGGATAAAAGTGAAAAACTATATGAAAAAAGGCCCGAATTTATTTATTAGAGCTATTAATTATAGAAAAAATCATGATAAATAATAACTTTTGATTGCTAGATATTTTTGTTACATAATCACTTGACATTGAACCCTAGATATATAAATGGGTTGCGCGAGGGGTGGATTGTTTATCTAATTCTCTAGTTTATCTCTTTACTTTGTAAATGAAAGTGTTTATTGAGCACGCTCCGCCCATTACGCACAATACAGTAATTGACTGATATTAGGATGATGTAAGCCAACAGTCAAATGATTACATCATGAAAAGGAAAAATTAGCACAAGCCTTCCCTCTAATAAAAGTCAGGGTGGTAGAATTGTGTTTAAGATTGGGGCAGGGTGCAGTAGATTGACCGATGGAAGAAGGGCATAATGCGATGAGGGAGGGTGATAATTTCAGATGCAAAGAAAACGGAATATTTTGAGGCTTAAAAATGTGAAATAAAACATCTGGCAGAACAAATAGAAACAGCTGATAAAGAAATAAATTAGAGATAGAAACTAAATCATAAACTAGCGGTTAGTAGCCTACTGATCCAAGATGCTAGAAACTCAAGATTTATAATAATCCAGAAGCTCGGACAAATACTATAAGTTCCATATTTATTTTCTATCAAGATTTAATATATCTTTCAAAAGTTATGTCTTGAGAAACTGTCTTCTTTTAATATTCTTGCACTTTCTTATTTCAATACTGGAATAAAGGATCTAATTGACCTAATTACTCTAATATCTAATTAACATAATTAGCTTCTATTTTTAATACAACCCTATTGCTAAATATTCAATCGTGTTGGCCACCTGTACACGGATCAAATTTATCCCATTGCCACGTGACTTCGCGGGTACGATTAAATTTTCGCTGACATCTTTCCCCGCTCTTTCACCGTCCGTTTCGAAAACGACGAGGTTAAATCTACGGGGACCTCGTGGCAGCACCCGAAGCAAGCGTGCGTATGGTGTCAGGTGTAATATGCGAGATGGGAGGTGTTGAGGGTTAAGTAAAATAGTTGAAACACCAAAATGTCATAGATTGATTTCATATAAAAGATACTGTCATTGGCTTTTCTATTCTAGATGTGTGCCAATTATGTAGACTGTTAATATTAAGTAAAGTGTTGATTAAAGAAATTCACAAAATAATTTATACATGGAACTTAATTTACTGTGAACAAAATGTAGCCATTTATAATCATTGTAATAGTTAGTTAGAATTAATAATGATATGAAATATTTATTAGTAACATTTGAAATTAATTAGTAACTATTGAAATATTTATTAGTAACATTTAACCTAAAACTTCATGATTTACTCCTTTCATTTTTGCCCTTAAAATATATGTATCATCAGAAATTGATACCCAATGTTTTTACAATTGAACGACTAATTTTAAAACTAGAATATAAAAAACTGAGTTATAATTTAGCATACAAACATTCAATAAAATACCAAACTATCATTTTGTCGTCTGCTGGTTTGTTTACATTCAACGGCGTCTGTTCGTGAGATCCTAAACATGCGGTAACTTTTATTGGTAGCGTTCGTCTCGCCTTCTAGTCAACAGTTTCTATTTCTTATCTGATTTTGTGTCTCGATTATTTTATTTTGAAACGAAATTAATTCAATTCAATAAATGTCTATATTAAATCAATAACCTGCAATGAATTAACGTTTAATTTTAGCAAATACTTGGTTTAGCTACAAATTTGTATTTTAATTCTTTATATTAAATCAACATTCGTCAGATATTATAACAAGTAACATTTTGAATTTATATAAACAAACATATTAACTGTAATGTCTTGACATTTACATTTATATCGTTAGGGTTTATTTAATTATTGCATTATAGACAACTTTGAAAATGCAATAAAATCTTGCATCAATATTGCATTCATATATTTTATTACATAAAGATACGATTATCAAAAGTAACAAATTAACAATGATCAAAAATGGCCATATTCATGCCGGTCACGAATCATGATAATAAAGTAACATATATGATCAAAATTTGATCAAAATCGAATAATTAAATCCCTTGATATATTTCTAACACTAAAGAAAAAGCTAAGCTTCCTAGCCCCCAAGCATCCAGCTTTATGTTCCACACGACCATGTTCTATGATCTGAATGTTCTATATTATGTTCTATGATCTGTAATAATCGAAACTCTACACGCACGCGCGTACAGCTCACTACAAAGTGATACACTCATCACTCTTAAAATTAGACCCTCCATCAGTTCCAAATCACGCTTTCAGCATCAGTCATCATCACTTCTTCATAAGTGATCATTGACAATGGCACTCGTGAGACAAGATCGTCTCACTTTGTTTCTCGTCTATAGACTCGAGCCTGGGGTAAAACATCAAAGATAAGTCTGCCACATTCAAATTGGAATGTTCTCACGGTTCCAAATGAAACTTGCTTTTTGTGTCTCTGATTGTATCTTCGTATGTCTAACTGTCTGTCTGTATTTGTGTCTCTCTGTCTTCGAATCTGTTTGTCTGTGCATCTAATGTCTGTGCATTTGCTGTTTTTGATTCTGTTTCTTTTCTTTTTCTCTTTCTCTTTCCCTGTCCCTGTCTCTCTCTCTGTCTGTCTGTCTGTTTGACTCTGTCTGTCTCTTTCTCTTTTTCTCTCTCTCTCTCTCTCTCTCTCTCTCTCTCTCTCTCTCCCAAACAACAAATTGTTTCCGTCACGCTCTAGTTTTCCCCCTCCTCCTCCTCCCACCATTCCTCCCTCCATCTCTGTTCCCCCCCCTCCACTCAATAAAACGTGTCCATACAAAGCATCATCACGGATAATTTCACGCTTTACCCTACCAGACCCCAGGCCGACCAAGCAGGAAGACGACTTAAGGGCCGCGTCGCCTGAGGAACCGGAAGCAGGGGAACAGACGGTTCTGATCACGTGACCGATTATTATTCCCTTTAATGTTCGGTGAAGCCACGTGACTTACAGGATTTGTAACAACATTGAAAGTTCTCTGATCAGTTCTTGTAGAACACAAAACATTTGAAAGACAATGTTTTGATAAAGAAGAAATATAGTGGAATAAAATCATAGTAATAACATTAATTATAATAATAGTAATATTAATAATATTAGTAATATTAACTATAATAATAGTAAAAATAGTAATAGTAATGTTATTAGTAATACTTGTTGCGTATAGTTAGTGTACGATGCATGAATACTCTCATTTTAAAATGCAAAATACTTAACAAAAATTTAAAAAATCGGTAAATATAGAGTGTTATGAAAACTAAAATAAAAATTGAAATAATAATATTATAAATAAAAGTATAGAAATAATACGAATAATAATGTGTCGAATATGATTTCATTCAAAGATATTCTCGAAAAATTATATTCTCGATTATTTATTAGTAAAAACTTGACAATTAAAGAGGCGTTATAATATAACTATAGTTTAAAATATCAAATATATGTAAAAAGTTTCCATCAGTTAAAAAGATAGATTGTTACAGAACATTATATACAATATCTAAGATTATAAATTGTATACTATAAATACTATATTTATAGATTAAAATAATAAATTAATCGTAATTGAGTAATTAAGAAACGTTTAAATATTGATAAAAAAATACTTAATTTAATACAAATAAAGAGAGAAATAATTCGAGGTAAGCATATTTTGCGTAAGTTATCTTTAATATTTCCTATTAAAGTTAAAGTTTTAATAATTTCAACGTAAAATTTGTTGAGATTTTAGCTGTGGCTTGTCAGTCGCCAAGCTGTTCATAAACACTGAGATGATAGTCAACATAAAACAGACAACATTAAATAAAGCATTAAATAAAATAAATAAATAAAAATCATCATAACTCTACGAGACAGAAAGGACTAGAACGAAAATTACCTGCAATAAATTGACTAGTTTGAGGGGCAAGGGGTGGGGGTCAAAGAAGGGGGGAAGGGGGGACGGTAGGATAATAGTGCGATAAGGTTACATAAGAGTTTAAGCCTGAGTAAAAGAGTAAGATTTTTGACGCGAAATATAAGCTTTTAATAAGCTATATAAAAACAGTACTGTTCAATATTTGCTCAATACTGGCTAATTACAAAGTAATTATCTAAACGTTGAATTAAATTGAATTGAGTTAAAATTGAGTGAAAATGAGCCAACAATTAAGACGACATGTTAGCTATATGGCTGGCTTAATAATGTCTAAATGTTGACTAAATGTTCACTCATTGTATCTTCTTATTGTCTAAAATTTAGCTCAACGTTCGCTTAAATTACATTGAATCAAAATCGAGTCAAAAAATGAACCAGTATTAAGCCAGCACGTCATCTCAATAGTTATGTTGGCTCAAAGTTGGCTCAATCTTGGCTCATTTTTGGCTCAATTTTGATTCAATATTGACTCAATGTTGATCAATTCCATCAGTGCTTGTTGATTCAGATTCGTGCTTTCCAATTACGAGTCGTTTGTCTAATTTGCAGAGAAAACAAATCGGTTTCGATTTGTTGCTATCCATCGGACGAGTCGAAGGACTCCTAGAGGGGCTTAGAGAAGAGAGTCCGGGGGCGAAATCAATCTTTTAAACTAGGGGGGTTTTTCTTTTATAAGTTAGCAATTTTTTTCTTTAAGAATGATAAAATTATGAGTTTGTTTTAAGGTAAGATATTTCTTTACGGGTACAATCGGGTTTTTGGGTGAAATATATTTTGTGCGGGTTAATTAGGAATTAGATAATGCAAGAGGGGTGGTTAGAATCCCCATGGCCAGAGAGGGGGGGGGGGAGGGAGAGAGAAAGAGAGAGAGAGACAAAGATAGAGACAGAAAGAGAGAGCGACAGACAGACAGAGATAGAGACAGAGATAAAGACAAGGACAGAGACAGAAACACAGACAGAAAGAGACATAAATCTAGAAATTATTATGCGTGGTCGCGTTCGCCATGCAATCCGATCTAACTTTACATCTGGGACGCGTGCGACTTTAATGATCCAGATCTGTTCGTCAGATATAGGAGACAGATTGAGAAAATGTCGTATTCTACAAGTAAATTCTAATTACAATGATTACTTAATTTAGAAAATGAACTTGTAAAAAAAGTTGGACTCGAATTTGCATTGTCGTTAATGTTACAACATTGTTATAAATTTACTACAAATGCTGTATACTTAACAGTTCTAATAAAAAAATTTGAAGTATTACATATAGCCATGTAACAATATAGTAAATAGCAAAATATTTTCACAAAATTGCAATAAATGGACTTAAATGAAATTAAGTCGTTGTGCGGTTATATTGCATAGAATATTTTTGCAATTATGCTCACTATCTCTGTCTGTCTGTTTGTCTGTATCTCTCTCTCTCTCTCTCTCTCTCTCTCTCTCTTTCTCTCTCTCTCTCTCTCTCTCTCTGTCTCTCTCTCTCTCTCTCATTAAAATCTAAATGGCACCCTCAGCGCAAATCGTGACTCTCACTGTTTTTAAAATCACTAATTCTATCCCTCTATACCACCCTCTCCCCATCCGTAATATTGATGTCACGTGACCGCAATCAGACACGTGACATGTTTAAATGATAAACATAATCAGCGAATGACGCCATGACAGTTGATGTCACGTGATTGATGATTGCTGAATTGCATTGGATATCAAAATTTTGTTAAAATTGTAAAAGTTTGCTATATTTGTAATCGGCTGCTTGAAACTAACGATTATTATTATTTTTTGAAATTGTTTATTTTTTTCTGAAATATTTGTCTGTGTATTTGTCTGTGTATTTGTCTGTGTATTTGTCTGCGTATTTGTCTGTGTATTTGTCTGCAAAAGTTGAAAATACTGTTTTTACAAAGTTTTACAAATATTGATCTCGTTTTAAAAATACTCAACGAATTTATTTACTGCATAAATGTATCAGACGACTGTGTGCAAGTTGGTGATGTATAAGACGATGATGAATAAGAAGATGATGAATAACATGATGATGAAGAAAGGTGATGATGAATAAGAAGTAGATGATGATGATGATGATGCTGATGATGATCAAATAAGATGATGATGAATAAGATGATGTAGCACGATATTGAAACATTAGAGTCAACATTGATGACTTCAACATCACATTAATTCAAACCGAACACACAGTAGACAGTTTAATAGATATATTTCTCTTTCTGATTTTCGAAAGCGAATATTAAAAGTTATGACAAAATATTAAATAGAATTAGTTTTAATGTAGCATTATCCTAAGCTTTGACCAACTAAATCAGACAAGTTAAGCTCTAGGAAATGCTATAGTAATGACAGCAAATATATACGTGCGAAAAATGTGTGCATTTTCATATTTAAAATATAAAAAGAGGTTTTTAAATCGCAGATTTTAGTTTAAAAAATCTAATTAAAAAATATATATTGTACTTAAATTCGCGGGCAAAAATGAATCTATTTACTATCACAATCAATTTCTAAATTAACAATAAAACAATTCCTCGAATCTCACTCCAACAGCAAGTATTCAACAATAAAATGAGTTCCAGTCTCGTTGAATTGATTGATGATAGACGAGTAGAGATTTCGAATCTCTGACATTCGAATGTTGACGCAATATTCAATAAACATTATCGTCCGGCCGATAGACACCCGAGGGATCGTCCGCGTCTAGTCTCCGCGGCGGACGATCGACCGTCGGGGGAATAAACGCGCTTCATCGTGTCATAGTCGGGGTATGATTGATCGCCACATTAGCTGGACAATAAATCGGATGGATTAGTCGATATTGTAGGATTGCTAGATTGGGACAAGTACATACGTATAGAAGATATATTTGATAAAGCAATTAGTTTTTGATTGCAATTTATAACACTTTTCGTCTAATTCATCTTTTTCGAATTAAATGAACCAGCTTCAAATGATAAAATAAATAGAGAAAAGAGAGTGATAAAAAAGGTGTGTGATTTAGTGAAAGTATTTGTTTTAATTAGTGTAATAATTTGTTATATTACTATTAAACTATTACTACTATTACTATTACACATTACGTCGGATACGCTTCAATAGATACGTATATATGACGTATAGATAATATCACGTCTATAATATTCTCTATAATAATGCAGTGATACTGAAAAGCTATCTTGTATCAAAATCGGCTTATCAAAGATTTATAATCAGTACCTGTTTCACTGCACAGCAGTATCTCCAATAGCTAATTAGAGAACGTTACAGCATTCAATTTTCTTTTTTATAAAAATTTCGATTTTTATAATTTTATGAAGAAATGATTTCACCATTTTTTTGGGGGGTTGGGGGATACATTGCACTAGACATGATAAATTGATTAAAACTTACAAATTTTGGGGGGTTAGGATTACAGAGTTACGATTAGGATTGAAGTTAAGTTTTAGGTTATTTTGCATTAGAATTATTAAATTAAAATGCAAACGATTATTTTCTATATTTTCTATATCAGAACGAATAGGCAATATGCAAAACAATCAACAGATAAAATACAGTAGCATGTTATCATAGCAAAATGGTAATAAGGCTTTAGTACAATAATACTTTTTATACGAATTAAAAATTTAAATTAAATGTCGTAATAGATTTTTCGAGTTAATGTCATCGGTATTTATTCATTCTTATCCGGATACCGAACTAAAATGGTATCTATTTTTTCGTTATTTTTATCTTATCCGCAACTTAAGTTAAACGACAACAATGTAAATAAACTAAACAATATCGGTACAATGTAGCTATCAATATTTAAACTATATATAATTTAAATATTGTTAATGCAAAGATTAATCAAAACTATAAGCTATTATTAGCTTAATACTATTAGTTAGTGTAAAAAATTAAATAGAATATATAACGCGAATAATATTCTGTAAATATCCACTCGGTATTGCAATCTATCTGTATTTGAATTAATTATTCTCTACTACACTGTGTGATAGAAATCCTCATCTTGAATATTTCATAAGATCTTTCTATCGCATACTATCATTTGTATTTCTGACATTTAAATATAACGAGACACTGAAATAAATGAGTAAAGCCAAGGGAGAGTGGGTTGTGGAGGTTGTAACCCGTATTTGTAGGTAAAACTTTAATTTTGCAAGTGTTAGATGTGTTAGTTTTGCGTTAAACCTTACCCCATTGTAAATATATAGTCAAAATAACTTTTAGAATTGTTTAAGGGATTAGTTTAATGTTAACTAACTCTATTTTAATTACTATTTAATTACCTATAGTAAAAAAATGCATTGGAGACCAAAACTAGCTCATTATGTACTTTTCATGTCTCAAAAATAAGGCATAAAAATACGTAATCTTATATATTTTGAAGCGGAGCCTATTTTAAGATAAAATTCTAGGACACAAAAGCTTAAAGGTACGTGGTTAAAGTGTAAGCGTAGAAGCGCTGATACGCAGTCTCACACACCTAGGATCGATTCTCCTTTCAAAAAAAATCTTGAAAAAGTTAACGACCTTTTATTTGTTTACTAATTTTCATCTATGTGAGTATTTCAATGGTCGTAACATAAATAGTCACGTACACGCTGTTCGGTCCGTCACCACACTCAAAAGTTAACACCACATCTTCCTATTTTCAGGACCACATCGACATTTCCAGGACCACAAAGTGTGGTCTAAGCCACAATAAAATAGGCTCCGTTTTGAACACCCCCACTTTGTGAAATCCTGCTTACGATAATGACAAAATGATAAAATACGTAATGACATGACGCTAACTGCTTGATAGCAATCAACACTTATTGATAGCATGGAAATATTGTATAGGAATCGTGTACAGAAGCAATGCAAGTTCTATAATTATGGGCGGTCGAAAAATAATGTGACTTGCTTTAATCCGATTATTAACCCTAACCATAATTATACCCTAAACCCTGAATTCTAACCCTGATTCTGTTAAGTTTGTACCGAAATAGTAGATACCTAAATCTTTTTAGTTTAGAATAGTTTATAATATATATTTCTTATTTTGAGTTTTATCTACATTTACGTAAATTGAAGCATATAAAACAAATTTAAAAATTCGACATATGACGTCATATTTCTCTCTTTCCTTTTTCTTGGATCATGTCCACATTTAACTAATCCAATAATCCATGACACCGTCACGTGATCTCATTCTCAATCCACCAATTACACTCATCCTTTAAACAAAACAAATCAAATTAAAAAACGATCGCCATCTAGCGATTACCTTCGTATTAAACTACTAATTATATTACGCGCGAGCGCCCCTAGCGAATCAGAAGCGAGATAATTGCCCGCTCACCGGGCATTATTATACGACCTAGTAGCTCGAGGGTATCAGGGTTCAAAGCCTGCTCGAAGCCGGTCTATTTCGTCCGATAAGTTGATGCGATTTTGAAAGAGAATTAGATGGTTAATGTCTCGTGAGATTCGAATCAAAGACTTCTGATCGACAGAGATTATACGGTTATTGGAAACAATTACCAGATGTCGCTTAGGTGGGTATTGTACAGTTAAAACGAGGCATGGTTTCTAACTGACTCCTCCTCTACGTTTAAAATCATGCCTCGTCGAAGTAATAAATTTAAATAGCTAAAACGTATTTTTATAAACAATATATAACTTCGTTACGATTAATTAGCTATAGTCAACGCTCTAATCTGATTACTAGCCCTAATACTAACAGTAATCTAAATATTTAGTGATAAAATTAAACTTGAAATTAAAGTCTACAATTATTTTGACATTGATCTGGAATTATAGGCTCTAGAATAGTCAGTCTAGATTAACTACTGGCTAGGTTACCGAGAAAAATAGGCTACAGGGGCGTGGTTTGTGAGAAAATGATGCCTAGTTAGAAGCGCGGTGTCATCAAACGTATAAAGGAGATGACCCATGAGATTTTGATCGATTTGTCACTTTATAAACTAGTTAAACGACTTGAAAGAACTGAGAATGCTTTAACTAGTGATGAACTGCATCAAGATCTTTAAGGAAATCTCAAATGATCGTATGATTTGTTATAAAATATACAACTTAAAGTAGTTACAATTATTTTATTGATCACGGGCAATTATAAAGATTTCTGCTAACTGAAAGTAGATACTGAATTTTGAATTTTCAAGCAATAATATTACAATTTATTAAATAGATATTAACAAAGTAACCCTAAAATCATTTTTCTAAATGAATAAGCTACCAAATCAGACTTTTGATACTGTTATTGATGGTAATTAATTAATTAATTAATTAATTAACATGAGAAGTGCAACTAAATAAACATATAAAGCTGACAAGAAATGAATAAGCAAAAAAAATGTTTAAAAGTTAATTAGTCCGAACAGAATATTCACAACAGTAGGATTAAACATTCGATATTATTAGCCTCATAATTTATTTATTTATATTTGGTGAAAAGTTTTGTTTTAAAAGTATTGCTATAGCTATATTGCAAGACAATTTTACAACTAATTGATTTTTTAATGAACATGCATTTATAAGTGATAAACGTTTAGCACGATTAAGTAGCCACCTTGCGAATGACATTTAATTAGCAATTAAAGGATTGTGGATCATCCAGTTATAAAATTATTTCTAAATATCATATAAGCCACACAATAATCGCTTAAATTCGAATGTAAATACTTGCTGTGTACTTAATTCTAACACTGATTTGTTGAGAATTGTTACGTTAATTATTAAAATAACGTTTTCATGCACAGTGTCTCAATGCAGCACCTGCTTTGGCTTAGACTCTAATCCCGGCTATTAATAAAAATATGTCGCATTGTATAATAAATTATAGCAACACTGTTCAGTCGGTGTAACTTACTGAGCGATTTTGAAATAATTTATTTGTTAAAACCATCAACAATATGCGCATATTAATTATAATAGTATTATTAAGATACTACTCTGTTCGGTTGATCAGTTTGAATTAACCTTAGTTTTAAATATATGTTAAAATAAAACTATAATATACAATTAGGCGTATAGAGACTATCACGGATATAGGGCATATGCTTTATGGAGTTCTCGTGTGATTGTATTATTTTACGATGAAATGCTTAAATTTAAAATATAGTTAAAGTTAAGGTCTAAAAAACACTTATTATTTAGTATAGAATACAAATTTCATATATTTCAGTGTTTTCTTGTGCATATAGAGGCCTACTGCATACGTGTAATATA
>JAQIXG010001799.1:0-20112 GCA_034700105.1 Oconnorella tubifera | reverse complement strand
GGGGGGGTTTCACCAAGAATCGTTTTCATTATTACAATTAATCCATATTTTATAAGTTATGCAAAGTATGTTATGTAATGTTATCTAAGTCATGTAATGTATTTATGCATACATTTCATACAATAATATATATACTATTGTATACTATCCATATTTATCTACCTAATATATACTAATAATTATATATACCTTATACTATTATAATCATAACTCAAATTACAACACAATACGTCATACCCCCCCCCCCCCTTACGACCCACCCCTTCTATTTTGCACGATTTCACTAGAGGTATAAAATCGAAATGGAGCTTTTTTAGCATCGATCAATGTCTACGATCAGATGTTACCTTGATTACCGCTCACGTACAAATTACCCAACCCGCCCGGACATGATAAGAACATGAAAAAGATCAATCAAGTGACTCAGGGGATTACGGGATATTAAAGAAACACGAGGAACTAAAGACAGCAAAATCGCCGAGTTTTTATAAGTAGAATTGCTAAAAAAAATTCTGTCGTCAATTCAGTGAAATCTATTGACTTGAAAGTATTAAAAATTGACTTTTTAAATTTTTCAAATTTCGTTTTTCATCCATCGCCTTCCAGTCGACCCCCCCCCTTTCATTACCCTCCCCCCAATGATGGATCGTTTTTATATCCGGAAAGGAGGTCCTTTAATGTCGTAGCCAGGAATTGATTAAAGTAGAGGGGGGGAGGTTCTCCAAAAATTGAAGTTACGACCTTATTCTAAAGCACATGTATTAAAAAAAATCAGTATTTCGTCTCAAGATTCTTTTCTAAGAACACATTTTTATACTAACACTAAATTCTCCTTTAATATTACAAAAATTGTTTTTAGGTTTAGGGGGGGGGGGTTATAACTTATAACCCCCACAATCTCCAAATCTTGACCACGTCACTGAAGTCCATGGACTCAGCACTCCGTGAATTATTGATGATAGCCGACTAGGAAACTGAAAGATTCGAAGAGGAAAAAATGTTTCCGGACTCTCTCAACGAAACGGAATGCAAAGATCTTTTTATCAGAAAGACAAAGCGGTAAAGTCATTTTAGATTTGCTACAAAAATATCAGGAATAAAGAAAAACAAATATTGTTAGCTAAAGTAAATAAAGATGATAGATTCAAAATCAATAAATACTGTTGACGGAAAATGTAGAAGATTAAAAGATGAATATTTTTGGTTGGTAGGATGAATTGAAAACAAATATTGAGACTAGAATTAAATATTGTCATCAGATTATGTGAGTAGAAAATGTTCATGTAGAAGATATTGTTTAAGTTTTAAAAACTGTAGAGTTGTTAACAATTGCCATTTAGATACTCATGCAACCAAATAATTCAAAACATAAATGTTGCATCGAAACATGGACTTCTCAAATAGACAATGTTTTCCTTTTAATGATTGCTAAAAGGACAAGTAATTTTAGAGTAAACTTGCCTTTCAGTTAATAACACCATAGTTATTATTAATCAAGTAACTCGTTTGTTAACAAATTAAATTCTCCATTTTGCATTATTTGAATGTTAATGTTGTATTAAAATAGCCGCAAAGAATTACAGCTTAAAGTGGTTGTACATTCAAATATCGTAAACCGGAAGTACTTAAAGGATATAATCAATTCTAATCAATTGAAGCCCAGGTCTGCCATTAGGCGCCTATTTTGAATCTGCAACCATTTTACCTCAATTTTTCCTATTTAGCGAATCATACAAGTTACGAGGAACAATCTGAATAGTTTTACAGAAAAATGACTCCTGTGGTTGCAAATTCAAATGCCGCAGTTTGGCAGACATTACGGCCATTGTCATTATTCAATGTCAACTTTTGATGCATTATTCAGTTTAATTTGCTTCGTGCAATCATCAAAAATACCTCCACAAAGCTCTTGGTCAATAATAATGAATCGAGCGCTATTTCCAACATAGGCTTAAACCCATTGTTTGGGTTAAGTTGGAGGTTTTCGATTTGCATGGGGGCTGCATTTTTTACAGCAAAAACTTCAGCATTTCGAAAAATTCTGAACAGTTTTAGGCAAGTGCCTGGAATATCTTTTTATACGTGCCCTGACAAAACGGCCCTGAATACATTAACCCAATAAAACGGTACCAAATACATTAAAACGACAAAATGGCTCCGAATACATTAACCCGACAAAACGACCCTGAATAATTTAACCAGACAAAACGGCCCTGAATACATTAACCAGACAAAAAGATCCCGAATACATTAACCCGACAAAACGGCCCTGAATAAATTTAACCCGACAAAACGGCCCTGAATAAATTTAACCCGACAAAACGGCCCTAAATACATTAACCAGACAAGACGGCCCTAAATACATTAACCAGACAAAACGGCCCTGAATAAATTAACCCGACAAAACAGCCCTAAATACATTAAGGGACAATTTGTTACGTCATTTTGACTGAACACGTAATTATAATTTGCTTAAAATGTCACTTTAATTTTTTTATACCTACCTTTTAGTGATAAAACTTTAACATCTGTTAAAGATTATAATATAATCCAATTAGTTATAAGTTATAAACTATACAACGTTTTCCATTGGTTAACAGAAATCTAATAATTTGTCTTCTTCATTCTGATTGGTAGAAAAACGAATAAATTTCACCGCTTAATCCAACCTAAATCTTAACCTTAATCTAACCTTATATTAAACATTATATTAAACATCTAAAATCAATGTATACTTATCTAAAATCAATGTATACTTACATAAAAATTACGTGAAAACTTTTTAAAAGTCATTACTTATTATTGAGAAAAAGATATGCCCCCCCCCCCTGAAAATGTTTAAATGACCCCCTGTTATAATTACTAAGTATTTATTAACACTCGGAACCTTTTTAATAATAATTTTTATTATAATTTATAGTAATAATATTAAATATTAATTTCTTAAACGTTTGCGGTTATTTTAAAACTACACGTAAAGAATTAAGAAACGTTTACTGAAACGTAAACGTAATGTTTACGTAAACGGAAACGTAAACTAATTGCATTACGTGAAATATTTTCTGAAATATTTTTACGTGAAACTGTTTCTGAACGTAACGCAATGTAAAAAAAACGCAGCGCGCTCTTTCGTTTCGCAAACGCCGCAACCGCAATTTTATCGCAATTACAAATTTATATTCATGACGCGTAAATTCAGTAATGAATCTATAGGGACGGGGGGAGGGGGTGGGGGGGGGGAGGAGGGGGGGGGTTAGTATATATATGAGTTTTAATTTTTTATATATTTTAGATTAAAAAAAGTTAAGTTTATAAAATGACTAACTTTCTTGAACGGAATGTTTTTAATTAGTTAAGGATAAATAATACGTCTTGTTTATTTGCTTTTTTAGCTGTTTATTTGCAATTTCAGGACCAATTAAACAGGGACTTTAGTTCAATTTTTTTCATGTGTGGGGTGCAATTTTGTTCAAAAAAATGATGATTTTCTTACGTAATTTTTTATTCAGTATGCTACAGTACTTTTATTCTAGTACTTTTACCTTAAGATATTGTAAATAAATTACAGAAAATCATCTTTAAATAATTAATGAATTATTTATATTATTTTTATATAAACAGACAACTGCTAAATATAATTATCATCGTTCCGTTAAGTTAGAAAAATTGATGATTCGAACCTGGGTCATCTGATTTGACAAAGCAAATAACGCAGCGACACTATTTTTACTAGCGAATGAAATTAAACTAAATTTCATTTTCAATTTTCGTTTCAATAGAGTTGGTGTTAAAAAAGTCACACCGGGATCCGAACCTGGTACCTTCAGATTATCATAGCAATTATACGTACGGGTAATCATATGTATTTACATTTGCTATGTATTTTATTTAATTACACATCTAACCTTCTTTAAAATATTTCTATGTATAAATATTAACCTGATAATATTTACACATTATAAGTAAATCTATTATATTATTAATTCATATCGTAAAAAATAAAAAAAGTTTAAAATATACACGGGAGGGGGAGCAATTTGGGATTCTTTTCAATTTTCTAAATAAAATTAAGTTCAAATAAAAAGAAATTTCATAAAATTAATCGATATTAAATAGATGATACAAAATTAAATGAATTCGGTAACACTGGAATTATTCCTAGCGAGTGAACGTGAAAGCTTTAAACACTCAGCTGAGTGATAACGACTAGCACTCATCGCTCTCTCTCTCTCTCTCTCTCTCTCTCTCTCTCTCTCTCTCTCTCTCTCTCTCTCTCCACCATCTCTAGTTTCGTACAGGAGTGAATGGATGGATGGATGATGGATGGATGGATGGAATCAGTGGCGTAGCTAGAAATTAAACAAGGAGAGGAGTGGGAGGGGGTTTCTTAATTTTTGAAATGATGACCTTTTTTAGATTATCACTAAATTTAGCTTTCCCATTGCACGTTTTTAATCTCTAAATACACGTATCCAACTCAAAAATTACTCTACATCGTCACAAATGGGAGAAGGGGGGTTACCAATAAGCTCGAATTTTTAATACGACAAAATATTTGTTACCTCCAATGTGGGGGGGGGCGGTTATAACAACCTCCCCCCCCCTTGCACTGGATGAATGGAAGGATCGAGCTAGGGAAAGAAGAAATAAAGCATAGGCGCTAATCGAGACGACCAAGTATCGGGGGTGGGGGCTGGGGGGTTTGGGGGATGGGGAGGGGTTGGGGTTGAGGGGTTGGGAGGGGGGTGTATCCACACCATACCGATGAAGAGCGATTATCAGTTTAGTTCGCATATATCATTACGTCCGTCTGCGTGTACTCGTTCAATATGTGTGCGTCTGTTTGTTTGTCTGTGTGTATGTAACGTTAGAACGTGATTCATATCATAGAGATTAGGTTCTGAGACGAGATTGAAATGTATTTAATGCGTAACTATAGCGGCTATAGGTAAATGCGTAACAGTGTGTTATATAATTTACGTTATATAATTTGTTATAAATGTTATAACAAATAAGGCATAAAATTTAGTTAATTTGTAAGTTAAGCTAGGATTTGAGTTAGGGCTAGAGTGAGGGTTACGGTTAGAGTTGAATAGCGTTAGGGTTGTTAAATAAATTGAAAGGACCGATTTGTCGGGTTATTGTATTCAGGGCCGATTTGTCGGGTTAATGAATTCGGGGCCGTTTTGTCGCGTATACGTTCACTTTCTAGTCTTTCATATGGAAATATTTAGATTTAATAAAATTAATTTTGACTCAATAGATTAAATTTTAAAAGATTGTTATAAATGTTAGCAGTATGCATTCAAAAATTACATCCTAGCATTTAATCTGTACTAGAACTAGTCCAGTTACGTGTTTATTTCGGTAGAGACTCGTGTATACAGTACAGTTTCTCAACGGAGAGCACTATACCTATGTAGAAATATCTTTTTATGTTTTATTCCGTTATTGTACGAATAACAATGAAAGTTACCAGGGTTTGAATAATGACAATAAAAATTCAAGTTTAACAGGCAGACAAATGAACGAATGAAAGACTTTTAAATTCCGTATATATGATAAAAAGTAGAATTGTTTATTGTTGCGTTTTTACGCATCAATGAATCAATACGATGCTATTGTGTTATTTATACAGGCTGCAAAGATCAAATGTTAAAGTCATTTCTATTATAGTAGAAATGGTATTAGTATACACACATTGTATTTATAAATAAAATGCAATACATATAGCATTAATTAAAGTTGTATAGTATTTATACAGTATATTCTTTATAATGCGGCCACTATTAGTGATTTATTATGTAACTAGTACTTTAGTCATTTATATTGACTAGCTTAATTGCTAGTTTATTATAGTAATAAGCCTATAATCTAATTTGTAGAGAAATATTTGAGTGTACCTGAGTATAATGTGTTTATAATCTTGTAGACTCTGTCGAGTGAACCTCTTCTAGTTTTAAAAGATAAGCTGTGATCTCAAGTAGCTGTTTTATGGATTTTATTTTCCTTCTATAAGAGATAGACATTAGCTTTGTATACATCAACAGATATACTATCTCTAGATAGTGTACAATCGACCTAGAAAGTTATATTACTATGTATTTTAATGTAAAACTAATAGAGAGTTATAAAGTAATGTTGTTTGTGCATGATTGGATCTAATTAATTTAATTAATTAGTAAGTTAGTTATTTTGTTTATTTGTATATATTTTAGTTATTTTTATTTTGCTTTATATTCTTGCATAAGGGGGAAAATATAATATTTTTTTTATAATCTAATATAAAATATTTTTGGTAACTTGTATAATTGAATGACTTAAAAATCTCGATTTTTAATTTTTAGTATTTTATATTCAAACAACTTTTTTAGTTCACAACATATTTGATATCTAAGTTGTATATTACAAAAATATTACTGGTTGGGGGGCTAGCCTGAATACATGACGACCTTTTTCAACGATTTACTATTTTAGATAACAATTCATTAAAATGCAAATTAACTTAAAAAACTTTCACTTAGCGTAATTTAACATTTTGTCTAACTTTGTTTTTTGTGTTTAGATTATTATCAAACTAAAGCTCTGCAAATTCGCATAAAAAAGATACGAAAATTTCAGTAACAGGATCTCTTAACAAATAACCGAATCTCACACGCATCGCTTCACTTTCAGCGTTAAATAACTGCATTCTTCACGCTATAATTTCATGAAAACGACTTGGGATTTGATAAATTTGAATAATAAAGTCACGGTATAAGCTTCTATGTTGCGGAAACTGATATTGAAAGATTTTGATTTAAATTGATGAAATCTTAGGAAAGAAGGGCGGGAGGGATCCACCCAGGGGGGGGCAGCAAATATGAAATCAGTCTCGGGGGCCGATGATTTATCGAATGATGACGAGGTATCAAAATATCTTTAAGTTATTTCTCTTTAGATATTTATTTTTAGATAGCCAATCATAATTTAGTCTATTTTTGGCTGACAAATCATGTTCTGATCTCGTTTAGAAAACAAAATGAAGCTTAATATAGGCTTTTTTATGTTTAATATTATAGAATATATAAGCCTTATATTTATAGAAGGTTTAATAACTCTAGTGATCGTATTGAAGCCATTTGTCTGTAAGAAACCAATGTATACATCGTCTATATTAAGATAAATTATTTAAAACCAATTAGCTAGGTGTCCGCGTTAGAATCAAAGTTTTTTAACATTGCATGATCCCATAATTTGCTTTTTATATTATATATAATTTGCATTTTGAAATCATATTATAACTTATAAACTGAAATGGCACATTCAAATTTTATACCTCGCTATAGTATTGCATACATTTGTCTGTACACTAATCTTTTGATATCAAGATGAAGTATATTGTACAGTAGTTTAAAATGTACGAGTTTTTCGACCTTTTTGAGGCCTTGTACGCTGTTCTTGCGTATTCAGTTGTATTCTTATTGTATACATGACAATCTGTTGTAAATAATGTTCGTGAGAAATGAGTAACTTTTATTATACGATTTCAATAACTGCATTTTGGTATTTTTTATGTAAAATCACAATTCTGTAACTTGTTCGCATTGTATGTAGACCTTTTTCATGTATTTTTTATTTGAATGGGGGGGGGGTACATTATCATTTTAATCTAAGAAATCCTTTTTGTAAGCTTTATAATGACAAGTCAAAAACGTAATTTATTGAATGTAAAGACCTTTATCGCAGTAAAACTGACTTTAAATTGATAAATTTAAATTAGAAATTAAAATATAAATTCATTTTAATACTAATCATACACGTCTCGACTTTTTTCCATTAATATTTTACTTATACAAATCACTAACTATACGAGAAAGAAATTTGAACAGATTTTTAAATAATACGATCAACTCAGTTAATCACAAATTTCGTCTAAATTTAACTTAATCCTGATCCTATATATCTCAGGGTTTTATTGAATTTAGTTGTAATTTTCTGATTATATTAGGGGTTTAAACTAAATTATGTAAAATAGACAGCTAAGCTTATTATCTACTGAACATTTAAATTAGAAATTTCTTCTTCCATTCTATCATTTCTTCTCTAATTTTTAATTTAAATGGGGGAGGATGGGAGGGGGGTAACGTCCCTCACACCCTGAATTTAATTTTGGGATCTCTTTGTTCACTTAATTACTGTATTATTAAAATAATTAATTAATTATTTAAATAATACAGTATAATACAGCATCTGTTTTTTGGGCATAGATAATCTTGTATAATTTCTGTCTAATTATTTCATTTATGTTAATTTATGATATAACATAATTTATGATATAACATTTGTGCATTTCTTCTGATCTGAAAACTATAAGATCATGAAATCTTTATTTTTTTAAACTTTAATAAATATAGCATAGATTCCATTTTTCTATTAAGTATATAATTACACAAATTTCGAAAGAAATTCACACCCTCCTCCATTTCGTGGTTTTTACAGCGGTCTTTTTGTGCTGAAAAATCACGATGATGATGTTCACAGAAATATTGAAATTTTCCCCTCCCTACCCCAACCACTCCCTTCCCATCTCGTCTCTCCCTCCATATCTCGTCCCTCCCCTCCCAATTTTTTTGCACCCCCCAGCCCCACACTTTTGCAATACGACACGTTTCGAACTGACGAGCTGTTACATTGATCGTGTTTGAAAGCTTTCATAGAGTCACGATCGCTAACCCGTTCTTATTATTGCCTCTTCTTTCCCTCCCGGAAGTTGATTTGGAAGAAACTGAGGGGGAGGGGTAGGTCCTTCAATCACCCCCCTCTCTCTATATATCTCTCTCTCTCTTCTCTTTTAAGATGCTTGACTATTTCGTGACTCCATTCAATTTCTGTAAACACTTTTGCTGTGTTTAATTATTTCGCCTTTTTTAATGAATTATAATCTATTTTATCCTTTTTCATTTTGTCTATACTCTTTTTCTTGTTCTTCATTATAATAAAGGGCGGGTTTTATTTATCGAGCGATAAATGGGGTTGGTAACCCTAGACTCGATCAATGAAGCTTTGTTAATTATAGCGAATGTTTACAGTATTTCACTGATGCTGCGTCTTGACTTTTTTTATCTTTGTTTACCGATCCAGCTTTCTCTCTCTCTTTCATTTATAGGCATGCCTCGACATGGACTTATCGAAATCTATCTGTCTGTCTGTCTGTGAGGTTGGATGGATGATTCTGTGGTTGTCTATCTGTCTGGTTGACTGGCTGGCTGGATGGGTTTCTGTTTGACTGGATGACTATCTGTCTGTCTGACTGTCGTTTCTGTCTGCCTGTCGTTTCTTCCTGTCTGTCCGTCTGCCTGTCTTTTGCCTGTCTCTCTATCTGCCTGTTTTTTTGTTTGTCTGTCAGTCTGTCTATCATTTCTGCCTGTCTGTCTCTCTGTCTCATACAATCAAAATTTAGCGATTTAATAGACAGATTAGAAATAACTAACTCGGAATTACAAGTACTGACTGGTCAATGAAATTTACTGACTTATATTTATTATTAATTGACTAAATGAATGACTTACTATCTCATCAGTTAAATTAATATTCCTAAATTTAATTATTCAATTATACAATTTCTTCTCTATAATTTCACTAACATTATTTACCAAAACATTTTTATTTAATATTATTCTTTTTAAATAGAATAATACTTTCTATTGGTCAATTAATATAAATCTAAAACTGCTCTTATTTTGCGTTCGTATCCGTTTCCTGGTGAAATATAATCCCAGCAGAAAAATTAAGATAATCGTTCAGGATGTCCGGCTTTCAACCCGCGACTCTGTTATAAATGGTAAATAGTTTCAGGAATCTTCCATTAAGTCGTCTCCAGATACTTTCTGGAATAAAAAATAATAATCCGTGGACGGATGGAAATTTTTAATCCAGGGGGTGGTGGGATGGGAAAAATTTTTGTTGCTCCAAAAACTGGCAATTTTTTTAGTAATTTATGATGTAGAGATAGAAAGAGAGTGTGTGTGTGTGTGGATGTGAGAGAGAAAGAGAGAGAAAGACAGAGAGAGAGAGAGATACTGAGATACAATCCAACAAAAAGTCTTACCCCCCCCCCCCAAAAAAAAGTGTTACCAATGAAAGACTAGAATAAATTATAAATCACAATTTTATTTTTGAATTAAATTTTTATGGGGACAATTGAGCCCCTCTAACCCTGCGGGCCCCGGTCACCGAACACTCGAGCACCTGTCACGTCGCGTCCCTACCAAGGGGCCCATAAACACTGACCAGCTAAGTGATCGACGTCCCGTTCACCGCGTCCCATCACTTTATATTCGTTGCGATCACTTGGAAGTTAGTCAACGAAGTGATGTTACAAAATCTAACCATAAATATCGCTTATACGCATAAAATAGACACATATACAATATAATAATATAGAAACAAACCAAATATAAAAAAGAAAATCATTTATAAATTTAGCTTTAATGTTCAATTTTATTTTAAAAATGTGGACATAATATATCCCCCCCCCCACTCGTGATACCCACCTCTTGTTTTAGTTAAAAATTTGTTCAAAATATTCATTCTGTGAACCAGAATAGAGCGAAAACTTTAAAAAGATCATCAGTTTATTTTTAGGAAGCATCCCCCGTCTAAACCTCCCCCCCCCCACTTTGTGAAATCCTTATTTTAAAGTTAGATGCTTTAATACAATTTATGATAAAACATTGTTACTCTTACAACAAGAATAATAGTGGAATTAATTTATTATTAAAATACGATTTGCTGAAATTTGACATTCAAGAATCTGCTGTATTGTTATTCAATAGCAGATATTTGTGTATTCAATCATTCCCTCTATTCTGTCATTCCCTCCAAGGAATAGCCTATATGTGCAATCAGTGAATGAAATGAAAATGTATTATATCTTTTTTCCTTTTGCCTTTTTTACTGCAATATTACATACAATTATATATAATTTAAAATATATATTACATATAATTACATAGATAATATACAATTACATAGTTAATATATTACATACAATTACATAAATTGTATTATATCATTTTATTAGAATTTTAATTAAAATTCTTTTATTAGCTAGCACAATTGTATGAGATAATAAATTTAAAAATAAATATAGCAAAAATAAATCAAACATAATACATGTAAAATAATATACGTTACATAATGTGCATATTATACATATAGATATATTATTCTTATAACATAACATAATACATATAACTTACAATATATGACTTTTTCAGCTATATTTTAATACGCAACTTTTATCTCTCGTTTAAAAATTTAACAGGGGGCTTCTCCCACCCCTCCCCTCTCAATTATTCCATCATAAATCTCATTCGTATATCATCATTTTGTTCCTTTAAATTCAGAACGCTTGGTCGCCTTATATTCTACACTACAGGGTGACCTTTTTCACAGCGTATCAATAATTAATGCGCGGTCGAACTGCTATTGATTTTGTGTTGAATTAAAGAATTAACCCTGTACGTCCCACCTCTGCATTCTGATGACCATTTTTCGTTCGCTTCTGTAATTTGAAGAGAGCATCAAAGAAAGAATAATAAGATAAAGATAGGGTTGTGTTACGATCAGGCGCATTAGTCACTTTGAGATCGCTATGTTCTGTTTTTTATTCTATAGGTTTTTTTATAATCCATATTGGATGACAACTTTAAAATTTAGGTCCCGGAACATGTGTAGAATCTTATTACTTTCGTACCTCCCTTATCTCTCCCTCTCTGCATTGTCTCTCCCTCCTTCCCTTCCTCCTTTATTCTTCCCTTGGCTATCTTTCTCCTCCCCCCCCCCCCACCTCCTACTTGGTGTAACCCCTAGGAAGTGGCGCATCAAGAAAATAAATTCGGAGAGAGACCAAAAAACTTGACGACCTTTTTTATTAATTTCTTGCAATTTTTGCAATAGCTATCACAAGAAATACCTCCCCTCCACTCCCCCCGCATCAATTTTGAACCGAGTTCGTGCCAAAGAAATTTATTTAATTTGAAAAATATGTAAACAATTCGTAGGTTGCCTGCCCCCATCCTTTATTACTTATTTCACACCACCCCCACCTTACTAAAAAAATAAGTCGCCACCGAGCCTCACATTGTATCGATCGCCAAGACGCGCCCCATGTGGCATAGACCTACACAACATGTGACGTCCCCTACCCCTCCCCCCTTCCCCCCATGTTGGTTATACAACATGTGGCTCCCCCTTGTTTGTCGACGTAACGAGATGATGTCGAAGCACTTAACGGATATATGGCGACCTATCCCCAATCGAGTCATTCGTCACCCTACCCCCCGTCCTCACCCCCTCCCTCTCCCCTTATCCCCTCCCTCTCAATCCAATTCAGCACTTCGTCTCCTTCTACTTTATGCTAACACTTTCAAACTAAAACCTCTCAACTCTATTTTATAGTGTATATCGCTCTCTTTTTCTCTTTCTTTCTCTCTCTCTCTCTCTCTCTCTCTCGCTCTCTCTCTCCTCCTCCCTCACCCCCACCCCTTCCCTTCCCCACCCCGCACCCTGAAACAGCTGAATGACTCTATCATTCAGCTGGGCACCGAACGGTTAAGTTAAAATACTATGAAACTAGAAAAGAATAAAGTTAACATCGATAGCGTTAAAAACTGCACTTAACCTTCTGAGAATCACTTGCGCCTAATTCGTCAAATCACTCATATAAGTGATGACGTTTGTAAGTGATTTCAAAATTTACAGACGCATTACTGTTAAAAGACATTTTTAGGGTTATGATACGGGTGAGAGAGCTAAAATAGAAGTAAAGGGTTAGAGTGGGGGTTAGGGTTAAGATTAAAGTTAGTTAGGGTTAGCGTTATTAAAGGAATTGATGGGGTCGTTTAGTCGGGGTAGTGTATTTTGTCGGGTAGTGTGTCGGGTTAATGTATTTGGGACCGTTTTGTCCCGTTAATGTGTTCGGGGCCGTTTTGTCAGATTAATCTACACGGGGCCGTTTTGTCTGGGTACCATTTATATCTCATATTGCACTGCTTATACTATTGATATATTGATAATAGTGAAACTGATGATACTATTGATATATTGTATTGATAATGATGCACACTGCACACACTTGAGTGATTTATTCATACTTCGTTGCATTGATACATTTACACTCTGAACATAATATATGATAATAAAAACTTCTTTCTTTCTAGCAGTAAACAACTGCTGTAATTTGTTTTATTTAATTCTGTTTAACAATATAAATACAGATTGCAAGAATTTTTGTAAGGGGAGGGAGGAAGGAGGGGGGGTAAAACATGGAATATCGAATTTCAGAGGCTTTTTTAGAAAATGAAAAATGTTTGTCGATAGAGATTTTTTCATCAGGGGACAAATATTAGCGAGAGGGGGAGTTGGGTGCAAATTTATTAAAAAATATCTAATTTTTACTAAATTTAATTAAATTTTTTTATGCATAAATTTAAACAAGAATAATTTAAGAAATCTATGCCCCCCTAATATATATTATATATTAAATATATATATCATTCAATATATATTATATATATTTATGTAATTGGATGCACAACAGTATCCAGTGTTTATAAAAGTCTGTTTATGAAACAGACACAAACAGACTAGCAAACAATAAACTGCGCGTAGATTCACGCAGACACTTCTTACGTCGCCGCAACGCATCATCCGTCAAACTCTTGCGTTCCGGTTTTTGACGCAATCGATCGGTAATCAGTCAGAACAACGCTAAGGAATGACGTCACGCTTTTCCGCAGCACTTGCGGATGAGTTTTCCGATCCACCCCTTAATCCTAACCCTAATCCTAACCCCGTGGATTTTAAAATCATTTTCATCCATGGATAGATATTTTATTTTAGAAATAAAATGTTACTTTTTGAAAGAAAATTCATATTCGTATTCTTTAAGTGAAAGTGAATTTTTAAATTTATCACATTATTGTTTGTTTCCAAGGAGGGAGGGGGCTGTTGAAGTAAGAAATAATTTTTATGTACATAATCTGGATTCGGAGTACTGAAAATATGTATATTATCGATACTTATGTATAGTATGTATAGAATCTGTATATATGTATAGAAAATATACTTATGAATAGAAACTGTACATGTATAGAAACTGTACATAAGTATTATGTTTAGAATATGTACATATGTTTGATTCCCAGAAGTTATTATTTACATTTGCATCAAATTTCATAATAATTATGAAACCTGCAAACTAATATGTTTTGAAATATTGTAATTGATGCGTGGCAGCATTGCATCTGTGTTTCCACTCAAAATGATCTCTCTCTCTCTCACTCTCTCTCTCTCTAGCTCTCTCTCTCTCTCTCTCTCTCTCTCTATATCTCTTTCCCTCTTTCTTTTCTTTCTATTACACATTATCTCCCTACAGCACATGATCAACAATAATCAACCTCAAGTTGAACAAAACTAAAAAATACATCTAGACTTATTTTCTCAAATTAAAAACTTAAAAACGCGTAAACAAATAAACCACAGATCAAACCCTAATCCGTAACCGTAAATAAATTTACTTAATTTACGTAAATAGATTTACTGTTAGGCGTTATTTCATAACCCATAACCGTAAATCTAACGCTAATACTAAGTACTAACTCGTTATAAATCACTCATTGTTGATTATCTGCTATGATGAGCCATATCTATTTATTTCACTGTAAAATTTATTTCTCTGCTGAGATCAGTTAAGATACAAATACGAGATTACTCTTATCTATACCAATCATTTAAAATGCCGACACTTAACCAATAAGAACAAATCATCTATAAATAGATTTGAAAAGCGGCGTTATACAATGGTGTTAACATTTAGGGTTAGATTTCTTGTTAAGCTGAAATAATCATAAACTTTACATCTATACATCTATTTGATTGTAACTTTAATGTTATTTTTCTCATCTTCGGTTATAATTGGGGTTAGAAAAACTATGATAAATTATGTTATTTCAGTAAAAAGGTCATCACTGATTTTTTTAGAAACCATCCTCCTTGGTTAAACTCTGGCTACTCCGCAGTATAATTTTCTACACTTATATATTTGTTTCTATTAATAGAAACAAATATGTAAGTGTATATTTGGATTCTATTAATAGAAAGTCTTGTTGGCATTTTCAAACATCTCTCAACTTTCTCAATTTGCTATTCCGCGAGGTATTGCGGCAAATGTTATTTGTTCAGATTATTATCTAAAAGATATTTATTATCTAAAGATATTTATTATCTAACGATATGTTTTGATGTCGGTAAGACGGTATCTTGTGTTGAAACTGATACGAAACATGTTTTTGTATTATTCTTATTTTTATTCTTATTTAAACTTTAATTCCAGGTGGAGATAAAAAAAGCAAACAGATCAAAAACAGATAAAATGATAGAACTAATCGTAAACTGTTTTTTATACTGTTTTTATTCATTCAATAACTATAACTCAACCCAAAACTTTACCCGAAACCTAACCCTAACTCCAACCCTATTATAATCTTAAGAACTAACAGACGGGCCAGTTTGTCGGGGCCGATTTGTCGGGGCCATTTGACGGGGCCGATTTGTCGGGGCACAGTCTATATAAGCTTATTGATACGTGACTGTTATACTTTTGAAAGACTTTTGATAAAAATTTAATTCAACAAAAATCCTGCTAGAGAAAAACTTCAATCAAAGAATTGACTTTTATAATAAGTAGCTTTATAATAAAACACGCACGTAGAGCGTTATTTAGAGATATATTTAGAAGTACAAACACACGCACGAACACATAGATTGAGTGAGATAAACACACGTACAAGCACACATATAAAGTGCGATATTTAATGTGGATTGATACAAGAGTGTGATTTTTGTACTGATATGATAAAAGTATTTTTTGTCGAGATTTAAAATTTTGAGTCAAGCGTTCACTCGTCATTTAATTTCAACACACCCGAATCACACATCACTAACATTCTTTCGGGCTGATGTGACGATAATAAATCCAAATATAGCTACCCGGGGGCTTATTTTTTAAGGGATAATAAAACCGTCACACTTTAAAAATGATAAATTGAAAATGAAGCTTTTGCTGGAAATATAATTAATTCAGCTAACGCCTACAGGATTATAGATTCTGTAGACGATTGCCTTCACTATTATGGATTTTGTTAATAATTAAGAGACACAGGTATAAACTGACATGAAATTTGAAAAAACTCAATATTTCTGTCCCTAGCTTAAAGCGACATCAAGCTGATTTTAATAAGGCTTCTGTCGTTAATCCGCCTACGCTACAATCGTCATAATTATTTTTTGTAAGGGGGTAGGGGGGTATTGCCTCCCTTTTTTTCTAACCCCCCCCCCCTCCCCCCAGCCCAAAGTAAAAATTGAACTATTGCAAATATTGCTTTTAATGCGAAATATAAATGGGCTTTGAAACGTAATTTTCAATTACTCAAATATTGCTAAACTAGAAAAGACAAAATTACAAAAATTACAAAAATGTGGTTTTTGCGAAAAACGCTAACAATTACTTTCAACTATAATATCCCTCTCCCCTTTGCCAAAAATTACAAAAACCGAGATGCGGCGGTTTAACGTTGCGGTTATGTTAGTACGTTACGTTTTGTTAGCGTTGAAAACCGTAAGCCGTAAGCGTATACTGGAGTAATAATGATGACGATGTTGTTGATGAAAATGATGATGACGATGATGATGATGATGATGATGATGATGATGATATCATGTTGCACGAAAAATAATCATAATTATCTTCATCCATTATTGATTGAAATTCTCCTACTCGTATTTCTTTCTATTCGCTGAGTGGCGCCAGAAACAAAATTGCAGAGAGGGGGTTTATGCCCCTATAAATATAATTGTATGGCAATATTATATACCAGTGACTCATTAATTATATGTAACAAAAACTGATTTGTCCGAATAATTTTTCTTCAGATAATTAAAGCAAAAGCTATATTTTATAAAAAATGAAATATGAAAAGTATTTTTGCTTCACACCCCCCCCCCCACGCTCCTCACTCCCTCCCACACTTTTTGTTCATTTTGATAATAATTTCTTCCAGTTGCTCGGTGTAGTTATCTTTTGTTTATACTGCAGTAGTAGTGGCTTGTAATCTAGACAGTGATGTATACTATTGTAATTTATAATGTAACCAGCGCTATAGTCATTTATATTGACTAAACTTAATTGCTAGTTTACTGCATTAATTACACTGTAGAGAAGTATTTAAGTATGAGTTTATTTTTCGTTCTCACTTCATTCTTTTATTTCGTATTAACTGACTTCTAGATTTTTTATTTTCCAATATTTCTTCTTCAAATTTGTACGTACTCATTTCTTACTTATTTCTTTCCCTACGTTTCTTTTTCGTTTAAAATTTCTTTCAAACGTTTTCTTTCTTATAATCCGCGATATCTTTTACATCTCTAGGTTCGCGACAGCAATTTCTCTCGATTCGATTTCTTAAAACAAAATTCTGCCTACAGCAAATATGTTTGTGTCTTTATATCTGTACACGACTGTCTCTTTATCCGTCTGTTTGTCTGTCTGTCTATATCTGTATCCACGTCTTTTATAACTAACACTATAGGGATTCAGCTGCTGATATTATGAACTAGATTTTTCAATCATTCGCTGGAGGCGCTCTACTTTAATTAAACAAAACTGGGGGGGGGGGGGGGGAATTGTTACCCCACGCCATTTCTCACAAAGTGAAAAATGATTAATTTTATAACTATAACTTTACTATACATCTAATCATCTAGGAAGAAAAACTTAAAATCAATTTTATGACTACCATCTCCCTCCTCCACTCCCGCCCCCCAGAATCCCCCTATTTATCCGAGATAAAAGAGAATACAGGATTAAACCTTAACCCAAACCTCAACCCTAATCAACGTTAGAGCTCACCCTAAAGACGTAATCAAAGCATTAAACAGATAAAATTAACTTTCGTATAGCATAGGTGTTTTCGCTCAATTTCAAACATACCAGCATCAAATTTCAGTAAAACATCATGAGCATTAATATATTTCAAATTCTTCCACACCCCCTTTCCCCACTTGCTAAAATAATACAATCTCACCCCCCCCCCACCCGCACCCCCCTACCCACCCTCTCCCCCCCAAAAATGTCTCAATTTCTACGGTTGGTCTAAGATTTCAATCAAAAAGATTATGTTGGTATCAGAAAGCAATCAGTAAAAATGCTCAGCGGATGAAGACCGAGCAATTTTTTTCCTAGGGACTCTCTCCCATCAAAGTCTGCGCCCATCTCTCGGTCTAGACCCGGGTATGTTTCTAGAATGTACCGCACGATATTGTTATATTTTTATATTTAAAAACGATAGGTGGAGGGTGGGAGGGGTTAATTTGACCCCCCCCCCACGCCACTGAAAAAATGTACCAAAATATTACTAAATGTTCATTATAAAGAGGTTTTTAAATTTGACTGAAAAAGTATTTATCGAAAACTATGTAAGAAGTAATCTTTTTAAACTGTTTCTATGCTCTGTTTCTGTTTCTATGTTTGTATATGTTTGTTTCTATGCTCTGTTTCTGTTTCTTTGTACGTTTGTTTTTTGTTTTTTTTTTAGAATGTTCGAACGTTATTTGTCAGTGGACTTCCGGCGGATGTAAAACATCGAGAACTTTATCTACTTTTTAGATCTTTTAAGGTTTAATTTAATTAAATTATTGCGTTTGTTCATTTAATTATAATTATTAAAATTTATTTATTTAACTTAAATTGCATTTTAGTTATTACAACACAATTTGCATAAATTGCCTCCCATCCCCATCCTACTATCACTGTTTCAAAGAATTCTTACTCTAGTTATTCTTGTTATATTTCTTGTTTTAGGGTTATGAACGCGGTTTGATTAAAATAATGGGAAAGTCAGGAAAATCTATAATGGTAACTTTTTTATTTATATAATTGTAAATCTTTATGTATTTTGAAACAAAGAGCGAGGCCTTGTTTTCTCTCAAGCTCCGCCTTATTTTATATCAAGCTCCGCCTATTTCACATAAAATTACAGAATTTTTTCTTTATTTTCTATTTCGGTTATTAGAGAATAAATTTCTGTTTAATTTACAATATGCTCGAGGGCTGGTAGTTGTCAATCGACGCTTAAATTAACGTCAGATTTCGTGCTGATGTGACGTTGATTGAGGCTATTATCTGAGGGAAAGATTTGAGTAGGAGGGGGTTGGGTGAGGGGGGTTACGGTCCTTACGGAGTGTTGGGGGGGGGGGTTTAAAAATAGTTATAATGGAAAGATTCATTCTGCGCTCAATCAATCTTATAAGCTGACAGGCAAAAGCACTGCGTAAACGACAACAGCACATGCAAGCGTCAAAACGAGCATACACACACACGGACAGACAGATATGGAGACTGATAGACGGATAATAGAGACTGACAGACGCGTAGACTGACAGACAGATAGACAGACGCACGGACAGTTATAAAGAGTTAAAAAGATCAAGAAGTAGAGGCTTATGGAATCTATAAAAATGAATATAATATTAAAATTTTGATCTATTTATATATTTTATTGCTCTTTATTTTACAATAGAATAATCTACAGACTAAAAAAACTTAGGTAGTTTTTATTGAGTCTAACTTTTTGAAATAACTATATTTTTAAGCTAAATTTGATTGAAAAATATTCAGCGAAACGAATCAACAACATCTAAATTATGCGTGTTTTTATTATATATAGCGACATATTATATTACAATATTACAATTACAATGTTACTTTTGTCGCAATGATGTTATAACGATTTAAAGTTTTAAATCACGATAAAACATGCTAAATATCTTATATCTGTTATCATGCATCATCTATATTTTAACATTTATATGTCGTTTGAAATCAAACAATTCCGAGGCGCGGAAAAAAGATATTAAACTGATATTTTCATTGTGATGATATTTATTTATTTCGTATTTTCAGCCGGTAGGGTTCGCCACTTTTTCGACTCATTCTGCTGCTGAACTTGCCAAGGCTCAACTTCAGGTTTAATTTTATTTTTCTCTAAAATCTAGAACCACCTCCCTCCC
>JAQIXG010001798.1:0-20113 GCA_034700105.1 Oconnorella tubifera | reverse complement strand
TATATATAAATGACTTCTGAATCTCAACACCGGCTGACACAAACTATTTATAAAGTGACGTCACTGAATAAAACCACCTTTTTAATATCATTATCGTAATAACAGAACACTGAATTAGGGCACGACAGATCCAGGTTCGATTCCAGTTAATGCTCATTGTATTGTTAACTTGCTGCACCCTTTAGTTATAAGAAGTTTAAATCATCAACTTTGTAGCTGGCTGAGACATCTTTCATATAATACATATAGCTTACATTTAAATTAATTAGTGTCACATTTAATGCTCATGAAGAGACAATGATGAATATTAAAATATTCTGAACTAGTAAAAAGCCCGTCGAATTAACGGAAAAAATGAAACCACGTGACTCCGAGTATAGCGCCAAGTAAAAATGTGCAGCCAAGTAGAATGATTAGTAATTATAATACAACTAACACGCCTTAATGTTTAAGGCCTGTAACCTATAACCTGTAACCTATAACCTGTGGCCAACAACCTGAGACCTTTGGCCTAGAGCCTTTGGCCTTCAACCTGCGGCCTATAATCGTTGTGCTAAAACCTGTGGCCTACAACTTTTGACCTACAGCTTTTGGCCTATAATCTTTGGTCTACAAGCTATGGCCAGGAGCATGTGGTCTATATTCTGTAGCCTACAGCCTTTGATTTGCGGCCTTAGGCCTATAACCTTAGGCATACAGCCTATAAATGGCTTACAGCCTTTGGCTTACAACCTGTGGCCTTCAGTCTGTGGCCTATAATATGTGGCCTTTGACTTTCGGCATTAGGCCTATATAATCTTTGACCTACAACCTGTAGCCTATATAGCATGTGGTTTAATATAGCCTGTATCCTAAAGCCTGTGGCGTATAACTTGTGGCCTATAACCTGTGGCCTGCAGCCAGTGGCATACTTTTTATCAAGCCTTCCGCTCACTGTATATAATAACAACAATATTATTCGTTTATTCGTTTAAAGAAACATTATTGACTGCTCAGTTTTATTGGTTGATTGAGTCCTTGACCTTGTGTTTTATTGCACAGATTATTAAAGAGCAGTTTGAATGTATATGTAGAAAGGCTCTTGTATTGCTTTAATCTCACTGCATCTTGGACTATAAATGTATAATGATCCCATGCGTCTAATTTTACTCGGCTACTTCAGACCATTAGCACGCGTTCACAGCAACTCGGCTTATTTATCTTTCAGTTCACAGCATCAGTTTCTCAGCAACAGGCGAGAGTGGTCGTCACCGAATTTAGAATCGGAGGGTCGGCGGATCGAATCCCGAAAAGTTAAAAAAAATTGTTAATTCAAAAATATTTGATTTTTTTGAGGAGTTAAATATCTTATTCAAGATTCAAAAGCACTAGCCGGTTATCTTGGTCTCAAGGGGGCTGTTACCCTGTACTCCCCCCCCAAATCTTGCTTTATTGACCGCTGACGACCTTTTTTAAATTGCTAGCGTGACTCGGCTCGTCACGTCGTCTTATAATTGTAAAGGAAAATCAAAGAAACTGAACGAAGAGTAAATAGAGGAACAAATTTTTCTGTAGTAAAACTAACGCAGCATTCGATTGGCAAATGATTGGTATATAGTAAATAATCAGTGTTGTGTGTTTATATATAAATCTTTATGTCGCTACTAGGGCAGTGTGTGTTGAATACAAATAATAAAAATAACAATAACGAAAATCAAATGCAGTTCAAATCACGCAGATCGGTGCATTAAAAAATAGTGAATAAATATAGAAATAATACATTTTTAGGGTATACTGTATACTGTGTTTTATTCTTGTTTTTTTGGTTTCCTGCACTATTTATTTTTAGTTTAATGTTATTTGATTTATAACTGCCATTTATTTGAAATGAATTAAAGAATACTATAATGTACTGTATACAAAAATGATTCTCTTGCAAAGAGTATAAATGATTACTTGCAAAGAGAAAAACTGCACGCAAGCAATCAGAATTTACACAAAAAGTGATATTTGCCCAAGTGCATCGGTTGACTCAGCCGTTCCTCATCGCTTAGGAACAATCTCGTATAGATTGATATGAAAATCTGAATGTCGACATTCAATATTGACTGAATCGAGAGATTGACTTACTGAGTGAAATGAAGGATGTAGTCAATGATGGAGTGGTAACAGCTCCATCGTGAATTTAACACTTTTCTATATTTCAAAACACCTTTTCTAATTGCATTTTCGTGAAAGAGGGGAAAAAATTGACGATCCAATTAGATTTTAATTTTTAATTAGATTAAGTTTTACAACTGATTTTTAATTTTGTAAGTTTATACTTTTGCAAGCTTTTACAGATGAAAATGTTTAATCGACAATGCGTTGTAATAATAAAAGGTTCCGCGACATTTGGTATATAAACTTTTCGTATACGTAACTTCGTCTGAAACTACAAAACTTGGCCTAAAAGCATTTAATTTTTCTAAGCCCTAACTTCATATCTAACTTTTTCGCTAACCCTAATCGTAAGCTATGCCATTTTTGCAGACAAATTGCCTTAGACGAAAAGTTTATAGATAAGTTATCGAGATTTCCTAAAAGGCATATTGAAAAATATCGTTAAAAAATTCCATATGAATTTTAGAGTAGGTTATACTTAAAAATCATACTATTAGTGAATAATGCAAGTAATCAATCAGAAATAATGCCAATAAGAACTAATAATAATAATAACTAATAAAAACTTAGGAGACATTTCACTAGTATACGCTCATGAGTCATTTGAGAACATTTTATTATCTGCTTTTCTTAATTTTTGGCATTCACTGATACAATGTCATATATTATGTTCAACATAAAGTATTATATGTAATTAAATGTATGAATAATTGCTTTTTTCTTACAGAATTACGTTTAATTAAAAGAGGTGCTTATTAAGGCCAGCATATTTCCCCGTAAAGAAATAATTTTTGCGGCCTCCACTGGACGTTGTGTTGATAATAAGGAAGCAAAGGCGAGTGGTCTCTCAGATAATATTTGACTCGTAATATAAACAAAGCGCACACAGCGCACAAGGTCATTACTGTTTGTCAGGCTACTATATCTCTAATGCGTATAGTTTTCATTCAATTTTCGTCGACCATCGTCGAGAGATAATATTTTCATTTCATTAGCAGCTTCATCACTTAGAAAACTGATGAAAAATGATGATCCGTTTTATGTTTTTTATATTGTTATCAATATAAAAGTGAAATAAAATTGTTTTCATGTACGATATCGTAATATGCACAACTCTATCTATAGTTTAATTGCGGCCTATTTTTCAATTTTTCTTTTTTTCTATAAGTCAGAAAGTAGGGAATTGTATAAGTATATTTTGCTGTTATTTGTACACCTTAACGTGTATTCATTTCTTATTGGAACTAAGGAAAAACTTAGGAAAACTAAAGAAAACTATAAGTGTGTCCTAAATTTTCTCTTACCTGAGACTTAAGAATTATTGTGGATTAGTCAAATTTAGGAATTTCTTAATTTCTTCATAAATCACAAGTTGCGTTCGTAAATAACGCCACATTGTAACTTAAAGAATGGTCGACTTTTTTAATTATTTAATTGCTTTAGAACATTTCTTTTATAATTTTTGGACTATTTTTAAGGCTTTTGATTTGATTTTAATGAAATTTTCCTATTTTATTCTTTTTAAAATTCGAGTTTCTAAAATATATTCTTGTGAAAATTTTAAATATATTTTCAATAATTCATAAATATTTACAATTTTCATAATTCGAATTTGTTTTTTTCCAGTTTTTAATACTTCACATATTTTCGAGTTCTTTACATTTCGAATAGTTTTCCAAGCTGCGTTTATGAATCTAACAACTGGTATTTTCTTCGAGTCAGTCGCCTCTCGAAGCGTGAAATGATTTTGACAAATTCGCACCACAAGCAACGAGTTTTACGTTAACGCATTGTGCAACAAAATAAGTTACGTTTTGAGACTGGTTTACAACCCGTGGATTGTCAACCACATTTTGTACGTGTGAATTTGAACAAAGGCGTAATCATAAATTAAAATAGTGATTAAATATTAACACATGAAGGTATATACGAAAGTTTTCTCTATCTAACTAGTCGTTACAAGAGATTTTAGTTTCAAATGTTATGCTGTAAATTCATCATGGTTGAGAATGTCGTCAATTTTACTTAAAATATATCAATTTCTTCTGGATATACTTTCATTTAAGTCAATTTACATTGCTGCTGTTGTTTCTAATAAAACTCCTAAACTACAAATTTTAAAACCGATTTAAATGTTATCAATTGCTACATTTTTTGAACCTTTAACATTTGGCAATCGTAGTATGTTGGTGCAAAACCCTGATGACCACTGTTATGTAGTGACCAAAGCCGTAGGATTAACCAGGCGTATAATATTAATCGACTTTATGTTCGTGTCAACTGGCATTGGTAAAGCTGGTCACATTTGGTCAATCTGTTATTTCATCTTTAAGTGAAGTCAGCACAAAATAATAAAGTTAAACTACACTTATTATACTAGGCCTACTATCTACAGTTAGTATACTGTATTATAAGTTACTAACTACACTTAGTATACTACTAATTACACTTAGATACTAGTTTCAACACTTACAATACTACTAATTACACTTAGTATATACAACTAATTACAGTTAGTATACTAACCAAATACTAACTGAACCACTACTTAATGCAGAAAATGACGCTACGAATCAATAAAGCCCAATAAACAAGCTTTTTATGACTCGGGTCTTAATTATATATCTATTTAAAGTTTCATTATATTTGAAAATAAAATAAAAATGAATAAAGCAAATTTCATTAATTGATTTAAATCAACTTTATTATAAGTAAAACCTGTTAAACGGATACAGTTATGAAGCCGTTTTAAAAAACAGTTTCAATTTAGACGCCACAAAAGGTCGTCTTATTTCGAAAACTAGATTTAAAATTATCGTTTGGCTTCAGAAAGATTAATAATTCTTTATAAACTAAATAATCTCTAAAAGTTTGTTGAATTAAAAACAAAAAATTTCTTTATCTATATGTTAAAACAATGTCCAATTCCTTGATAATATCTTTTATAGAGCTTTCTATTTCGCTTTAGATTTACGTACTTTCAACCAAATGTTGTCGATTTTTACCACATTTTTATTAATTTCATCTGTTTCTATGTATAGTACAAATCATGTAATCGATATTTAGCCAACTTCCCATGGACCCATTGACTTGAAATTTTGTATACAAGCTAACTTCCGCTAACAATGCACTAATCTATTAACATATCTTTTAATTGATCTATTAATACACCTTAATTAATTTAATTAATTACCTTAATTATTGAACTTTTGAGACGATCCCTACACAAATTCTTTATTTGACATTTGTTTTCAATCAACTCACCATTGAATTGCACGGGGACGCTCTCCACATTGATAAATGAATAATCGTTTAATCGTAATAATATGTATTAAAGTGTGGTTTATTAAACAAAATATTTTTTACATAAGCTTATTATCTTGGTTTCCTGTAGATTCTGCATGCGCAACACGCGTCATTCGTCTAATAAGTTTCGTAAACTTTACACAAAAACAAACCAAGAAAATCCTGATTAGTCGACAGTCCGCCAAGAACAGCAACAAGTCTCGATGAAATATTTTAAAGAACGGGCAAGGGGTAAAACCTTCTTTCAGCCCCCTAGTAAATTCAAAAATGGAATCAGATGCTTAATTAACTTCTAAATATTTTATTATGATTTTAACGCTCATATTTTTTTCATAATAATGTTAAAAAGATGCTATTTATTTTAAAATATTTTATCATTAGTAATTAATTGCTTAGTAATAGGTACTCTATTATAATTTCAGTAACAGTTAAAATTAAATTAATTTTCACTGTTGATCTATTCCGTTTAAAACGAGGCATTATTATGTACATGCAGACCGTAATACTGCCTTATCTTTCTATATTCTTATATCTTTCAATTTTTATCCTTTTTACATTTCTACAAATTCTGTAATAAATTAATTAGTTAATACAAATTAGCCATTAATAAAAATATTAGTATTATTACAAATTTTCTTTATTAACTAAAACGAATTCCGTAATATTTATACATGCGTTGGAAAATATTTAGAATAAATGCGCAGGGGGAATGTTTATAGTTTAAGCCCCCTAATTTGCTTAAAATTAGTGCTGATGTAACTTCTCGTCAGCTTAGACAGAGATTACAGTATCTGTTATAAATTGCTGCCGTTCGGTCAACTGCGAACGCAATTACAGAGACACGACAAGTTGGCTTTCAGGCACTTTATCATTCTACGCTAGAATCTACAGGCAGTCGACTAAACACAAAAACTGACCCTCAAAATTTTGTTCAAGTCCAAGGCACACTAAACATTGCATATTAGTTAGGTAATTTTTTAGGACTAAAAAATTTTTAGGACTTTTGTTACTTTTGACGTTAGGACTTTTGTTAGGTAATTTCAGGATTATTGTACATTTTACTGATGTGTAATATGATCCAGATATTAAATTTGTTTTCGATTTTTATTACAAATTTAAAAAGTTATGTTAATATGGATTAGTATGAAATAAACCTACTTGAAATCATCTAGCAATTATAATTTCTCATAGCATCTCACTGTATAAGCACATTTGTGCTGATGTGACACTTAGTAATACACGATAGATCTATAATATAAGGCCCATTAATTAATTAACTAATTAAATAAATGGCTAATGGATAGAACTATTTACTTAAATTAGTTGTATCGACATATTTTCGTGTATACAAAATGTCAGCTATTTAGCAATGTGTGTTTTTATATTAAAAGCGTTTAAATTTCGATAATATTTCGATCAGTTAATGGTTATTAGCTATTCATGTAATTAAACGTCAAATTTCTATAGACCAGTGGCGTGGGCAAGCGCTGGGGGGTACGAAGGTTAATCCCCCCCCCTCCCATTAGAGGCCAAAACTTTTTTTTGCCATGTTAAAGTTTAGACGTGTAACCCCACTTACAGAGATCTATTAATTTTTTTAACGTTGGATATATGTATTTAGAAATCAAATACATGTATTTAGAGATCAAATACATGTATTTAAAGATCAAAAACATGTATTTAGAGACCAACTACATGTATTTAGATATAAAACACTTGCAAGTGGAGATCAAAACTGAGTGATAACTTAAAAAAATCAAAGTAAAAAAGGTCATCACTGGAATTTTTGAGGAACCCCCCCCCTTATTCCTGGCTAAGCCACCGCTCTAGCTACAGTTGGCTTAATGTCACACCAGTACGAAAAAGCCATTTGATGACATATTACGAGCAAAAATGAAGTGATGAGTGGACGCTTGATTCTTATAACGCGGCGCGATCAATTATTTATATTTGGGAATGACAGGGGTGCAATAAGCGCATGTGAATTAATGTGTAGTTGACTTTAACAGATTTTAAAAAGAAACTTCAAAGATATTTATATTTCTAGTTATATCTATAAATACTGTATTCGCTTATCTAATCTGCCTGCGCATAAAGATGTTTCTTTTTATAACCAGCCAATCGTCAATGCCGTTAGAAAGTAATCAGTGAATACCGCGGCCAATAATGATTTGATTCCTTTTTGTTAACATTTAAAATGAAACGTAAATTTAACTTTTTTCTCGATGCATTTTCGATTTTCCCAAAGCGAAACATTTCATTGTATTAAAAGACAACTTTTGAAAAAAAATTGAAACTTTACATTCAAATTTCAAATCGAGCGGTGACCTCATTTTACAATACTTTAAAAAATTGAAATTAATCCCCGAGATTTTTTTTCTAACTTGGGGGCCATTTGTCCCCTCTCCACCCCCCTCCTCCTTGTGGTCTAGTGTGATGGTCGACTGTCGTGTGATTGAGTGAGCGATAAATGAGTAGCAAGCAGTCGACATGTTGAATACTAAATTGATGTCTAATGGCGGCTTCATCGTGCAAAGCTTCTGATGAACATTGCATAGAATCATTAACTAATTAACGCCCGGCCCACACTACATGCTAATTTAATAATGCTGATTTATGAAATTAAGGGGGAAAGCTGGGCCGTATACCCCCTCAACGTGTCATTTTTTATTTAAAAAATATTACATTTTGTATTTAAACTTTAGCACATATTGTGAAGATTTTCACTGAGCTTGATTAATGAAGTTAAAATTGACATCGGTTTAGAATTGTGACTTTTCACTTAGCTCTAACTTCAAACTGCAATTTCCAAACTATAATAAGAAGCCCTAACCCAAACCCTAAATGTTACATCATTTTCATTTCTTTACATGTAAACAGAAAAATGAAATAGATTTATAGATATACCATAAATTATCACTGACCACCTTCAGTATATTCAATGACCGATGCATATTAAATTAAACTTTATCTAAAAAAATCTGCATTATGCATAATAATATTGATTTTAACATATTATAACTTTTAACTATGCATTTTATTTTCAGTATTGTTTCGCTATACTGTATCGCAAAGAAGGACAGAGACAATATGAATTAAGAGCAGAATCTGAAGCGGAATGCACTGTCTGGATAGAAGCAATACTTCAAGCTAGGTAGGGCTGCACTTTTACTTTTAACTTAATTTCAAGTCGGAATAACCGTATAACTAAAAACCGGTGCAGCAAGTTAACAACACAGTGAACTTTTAAGGGAATCAAACCTGGATCTGTTGGTTCCGACGTGGTTTATACCATTATACTTCATCTTATACTTATACTTCATAAAAATAAATAGTATATTCATTATACTATTTCATTTTATATTAGTTATTATATTTCATTTTATACTAGTTCATTAATAGTAAGTTCGCAGTAAATAAATAATTTTTAATCGCGATATGAAGTTAATCATTTTCATTCAGTGATAGATTATTCTACGGGTAACTTTTCCTTTGATTTGATATACAATAAATAATAATTCATTAACTTAAATAATAATAGTTTACAAATTGTTAATGCTTTCAGTTTTAGTAAAGTTCTGGAACAGAAACAGCAATTAGAACAAAAGCATCTACATTTACTCCAAATATTAGAGAGCGAGAGACAAGCCAAGTGGCATTACGTTCAACAAACAGAAGAGTTGACTTCTGAAGTGAAGAAACTTAAAAATGAAGTAAAATCTCTTCATTTATTTCTCTATAGGTTTCATATTATCCGCTTTATAATCTTCCATTTACGTATAAATACATTAAAATACATTTTTAACATACTTTAAATTCATTAATTGCATTAATTTTACTACGAAGAGCATTAATTTGACATGTATTATATGTATACAGTATATAGTACAATAAGCTGAGTTTTAGGTTGCGTAAAACTTTCATATTTTTGTTTTCTTTGATTTTATTGTTGTTTGAGAGAGAAATACAACTTTTAAAAAACGATACGGTTGTTGCTATTATTAGAATATTATTGCTGGAATATTAATATTATATTTAAAATTTAATATTGATTATTAGTTTTAATATTAAATATTTGGTTTGTAAAAGTAGAAATCTATAGCTAAAATTTAGCATATAGTTTCTATCGCATCACAATGTTTATATATGTCATACTGACGGCCGTATGAGTCAACCGATGAAATTGTTTAACCCGGGTTTGAACTCTGGTCCCTGGTGTGAAAGTTGAACGCTTTATCGCTTAGCTATCGCCCTACCAAACATTTATGTTGTAAAAGTAGATGTTACAAAATATCCTATTTATCCAAAAGAAAATAAGACTTTGAGTATTTTAAGATTGTTTTCTATAATTATATAATACAGCAAAAAATAAAAAAATAGAAGGGAAAGAAATCGATTTTTGACATTGAATTAATTGCAATTACGCATACCTTGTGTAATTGTTTACCTCCAGTACATTTATTGACTCTATCCATAAAACTTGTCATTTAAGTCGACCAGTATAAATTAATTAAACATTAATGAAATGATAGCGTTTTTCTTTTAAATTTTGAATTATTTTTCTGTAAATGTTGTTTGAAAAAAATATATTTATATTTTGAATCTTCATTATTTCACTGAATATGATATTGTCAGCGAGGTGCCCAGTTTGTCACCAGCTTCTGTTACTATCATTTCCTTTCAGTCGATTACTTTATAACACCTCTCCAGCTAGGCAGCTTTATCTAACAAGCTCCGCCCATTTAGTAGTCTATATATTATAGAGTTGATAGCTTATACTATATATTATAAAGTTTGTGTTAGTTAGTTAATTGGATGCTTAAAACTGTGAAACTGTAAGAATTAGGGTTAGATTTTAGGTTCGAATTAGAGGAGGGTTAGAATTAGAGCGTTAATGTCAGAATTAGAATTATGGTTAGAATTCATGGTGCAATTGGACTCAGGGTTAGAATTAATGTTAGAAGTAGAATTACAGTTAGAATTGAGTTAAAATTTAAACTAGGATCAGAATTAATATTAGAATTTGGGAATTTAGATTACTCAGTATAATAAACTGAATAAATAAGTAAATGAACGAATGAATTACTATTAACCAAGGGGCGGTGCCTGTTTGAAACGATACCTCTTTACAAACTTACATGCTTATCTCGAATATTTAAAAAACTATCTTCCTGTTAATCTTGTGGCTGTCGGTTCGATTCCCCGCTACCATTCCAAGATCCAATATTATTGTTTTTGTTTTAATAAACAGGGTTAGAATGAAGAATTATATGTTCATACAGGTATACATCTTAGATATCATTCATATAATACGTTAATCCAGACATTAAACTTAACTCGCTGCACCCTTTAGTAAGACGCTTAAATTGACAGCTACATCTGAGACATGGTTCTTATAATACGGTTCTAGGACGTTTCGTCAAAGGATGATTCGTCAACGGACTGTTCGTCAAAATCTATTCTTAAAACGGACCATTTTTATAACCCCTAACCCTAACTATAACCTAACCCTAATCTTGACCTTCACCCTAACCATAACTCTAAACATAACTATAAATCTAACCCTAACCATAAACCTAACGAATATCCTTGACGAACGGTCCGTTGACGAATCGTCCTTTGACGAAACGTCGGCATACCTACTGGTTTAATGCGATAAATCAGACGTTAAACTAAAATTACATTTAACGTTTTACTCTGATTCTATGCATAATTCTAACCCATTAAATTGAATTATATTTTAATTGAACTTAATGTCTCTAATATTATTAAAAATTGTATTCTAACACTAATAATTAATGCTGTCCTACAACTCAGCTAAACCAAACTACAGTATTCCCTCACAATTTTGAAAAGTTCTAAATACAAAAAAAAATTCTGCGAACTTTCTATGTAAATATATCATAAGAAGAGTTTTAAAGCAAATAATTCAGCAGGGACCAAGGCTTGTTATAAATCTTAAAAGTGATCACAGAGTTTGTTTTAAGTGGAAAAAACGAAAAAAAATCTAACGCAACTGGACTGTTTAAAGAGCAGCCAAAAAGATTTCTGCAAAACAAGTCGATCCCCAGTGATGTGAATATATATTCTTTTCTTTGTAATTCTTTCAGATAAATGTGCCATATTTTGCTTGATTATTTTATTAATATATTATTATGAATTTAAATTAATATTTATTTCATATATTTTGTATTATTTATCTGATATTCGTTTTAAATTTGATGTCTATTTATTAATTCGAAGGTCAACATATAGCATAGGCCTAAAGATGTTTAAAAGAAAAAATATTCTGAGAAATTAATTTTATTTATTGACTTGAATCTTATTCGCTTTACTTTCTATGTCGATATGCCCTTATTAAAATTAATTTTGTTTAAGTTTAGATTATTTAACTGCAGCTTTTCAATATTTCTTAAACTATTGTTAAAACTGTTGTTAAACTGTTTTATACTTTATATATATTTAAATTAGTATTTTGGAATGACAAAAAATTCTCAATTTTTCTTTACGAGTGCTGCTGCCTTTTCCTTTCACTCAGTGAGTGATTAACTAAGTTTCGTTTATTGTATTTTTATTTTTATTGTTGGATTGTTCATTTTTTAATTTCAGATCAGAGAATATAAAACAGGCAGACGAGTCTCCGATGATTCAACAGAAGAAAACGATGAAATAAAGAAAATAAAAAAGGTTAGAACATCTATTTTTACTTTTTTGCCACCAGGGGCCGCCATTAAGAGGGAGGGTGTCGCGTTTTTACACATGGGGGGGGGTGTGATTTTATTGGGGGGGAATATGGTTGCTTCTAAAATAAAGATGTAGAGCCACTGCTTGTCAATAACAATTTGTATTTTTGCATTACCGGTCGTCTTTTTGCTTTTACTGTAACTAAAATTAGGGTTAGAATTTGGCTAAAGTTAGAGGGATAAGTAAGGGTTAAGGGTTAGTTTTAGAATTAGGTTATAGAACGAAAATTTTAGAGTAGACTAACTGACGGTATAGCATATGGAAAGTATAAAGTGCCGCATGTGAAAAGTCGATGTTTCGGAATCGTTTAGTTACTGACTATAATTTTAACTGTAATTAATTTCATTTAAAATTAACTTTGGGTTACCGTAATTATTTGAACAATGACTAAGAATTTGCTGTGAATGTAAGAGTCTTACTAAATGGTGCAGCAAGTTCAGTTTAAAGTCTTGATTACCTTATTATATGAATGATGTTTCATCAGATATAGAAGTCAATTTAAGCGTTAATCAAACAATCTACAGATTTCAAACTTGTTATAGCTCTCAAAACCATTACAAAACGTATAAAAACATAAATTAATCTAATTGAATTGATTTATTTGGCGCAACGACGACGTTAAAATAAATTTTATTTATAAAATTTTGAAATAAAATAAATAAAATCAACTTGAAAGAGTTTTATGTTTAAAATTATTTGTAATTTAAGAACAATGTAATTATTTCACGCAAAAATTTTAAAACTATATCAAATATTCGTACATAAATATATTTCCATTCTGAAATTATATTATAATAATACTATAATTTCTTTTCAAGATTATTCCCCTATAACGACCTAACATTATTAAGTACTTTTCATTTAAAATTACTTAATAATATTTTGAATAATTCTTCCTGAACAAAATTCTGAAAAACCAAACAGTTTTCTTGAGAATGTAAAACGCGATCCGGTTTCCCTCGCTTCCTGCGATCAATCGTCCCTCGCGCGCCTATTATATTACTTCCGGTCGCAGAAATAATTAAGAATAATTCGCTCAATTGTCGGCCATATTGGAAGTATAATAAATCATGACGTTGCATTTATTTACATTTTGCGCGTCAACGTTTTTATTATTCCTATATGCTGAGCTTCAGTTTTAATAATAAACTCTTAATCAATGATACAAAAAATTGCTCGTTATAAATCACTCTTTTTAGACTGTAATTAAAGGGGGAAAGTGGCGGAATTAAGAGAACTAGAGCTGAACCCCTCTCTTAGAGTAAAATTACAAAATTGATGACAAAATTGAACACAATTCAAAATTAGTTCCATTACATTATTGATGATTATTTGCTGTAATTGATTACTGTAGAAAAAGTAATGAGCTTTTCAAATGTGATTGCATTAAAAACATTTTACTTGTTGAACTAAAAAAATGCTTAATGTTAAACAGTCATAGTTATTCTATTGTCGTTGTTACATATGTTACATATATGTTTATTTTTTAAACTGTTTACAAATTTCCACATCATCGTTTTTATTTGAATTTTATTGTGATAACATTTTCATAACGAAGAAGATTTAAATTACATTATTCGTAAATTAAATACAGAGAACAAGCAAAATATATAGAAAATCAAACTCGAAGAAGAACAAAGAAACGACAATAAAATAAATTTAGATGTCATGCACTAGCATAGAACAGAATATGATCAAATATTTTATAAGCAAACATATAAACGAAATATTTACAAACAAAAATGTATTACCATTGATTAAAACTTCGTGGCGTAGCCAGGAATTTAAAAATGGGACGTGATGGGGGGTTCCTCCAAAAATTTAAGTGATAACCTTTTTTGTTATAACTCATTTTTAACTTTTTGGTCTCCATCTTGCTTCGATTACAAGCGTTTCAACTTCAACTACATGACGCAACAAAATCAGTAAATCCTCACAGAGAGGGGGAGGGGGGGGTGGTGCCTTTAAACTCAAACTTTTAACACTACAAAGAAAAAGCTTACCTCCAATGCGGGAGGTAATAACCCCCACAACTCCTCTCCTGGCAAATCTTAACAAAAATATCCATGAAATAATAACCGACCAAGCATACAACCAGTTAAACTTACGATTAAAAACAATCACGACAGGATACAAACACATCTTTCCAATATTACTTTCTTTGATCAGGTTCAAAGTTTCTTCCGCGGTTGGCTCTGCCGTCGCCGCTGGAAGCAGATCGTTGAGCTGTACATTAGATCCGAGCACGCTGACAGTATGAGGAAGAGGAACAGCATCGTCTTTGGTCTGGTAGAGTGCGAGGAGGATTACGTCAAGCAACTGTCCACTCTGGTGTCAGTCTTCCTGAGACCTCTGAGGATGGCTGCCAGCAGTAAGAACCCTCCGATAGCTCACGAGGATGTCAACTCTATCTTTCTTAATAGGTGAGATCAATAAGAGAAGTTTATAAGGGTTTTACAATATAAGGGACAATAATAAGAGATAAAGTGACGAGTTTTAACAAAACTCTATAGATTATACGCAAGTAATTAAAACACAGAAATGCAACTTTAATTAATTATTCGTATAAATTGTATATTTTCTGTTTTTTCCTGGCAAAAATTAGGTGGTGATCTTATTTAGGTTATCAAGCTAAACTTTAGGTTAACTTTGATTTACGACTATGCTAGTTTTACTAAATAGTTAAAAAGGGAGTTGGGAGGGGGGGGGGGGATTAACAACAAACTAACATATTGTACACTACAAAACGTGTAAAATATCATTAACCAAAAATTAGCGAGGGGCTAATAACCCCATAAACCAATTTTGTTTTTTAATTACATATGAAATTGTTGATATAGAAGCAGATGTAATATGCAATATCATACGATTGATTTTGCAGTAAATAAAGTTTTCATAATTATGTTAAATATTTTTTTTTGTGTGAAGGCATTATGACAGTTTTTTATAGAAATTATACATTTTATGAATTCATTTGTAACACCCCCCCCCCCCTCTCCCCTTCTTGCGAATGTCATAATATAACCAAGCGTAATTTTATTATTTAATTATTCATTTAGTAAATTTATTTAATTCTGTAAATGACGCATTAAAAAATAGTGTGTTAAAGAAAATTCTTTTTAGATCTGTACGTATATCATAATAAATACAAATTTATTCAGTCATAAAATCGAAAAATAGCATACTTCAAGGTATAGATACAGCTGCAACAACTTCTTTGAACAAATCTGATAAAATGATCAGTGGCGTTATCAGAATTTTACTAAGGTAGTGGGTGGGGGGGGTCTTCCAAAAAATGCAGTGATGACATCTTACCGCTAAACTAACACATTGACTACAAAAAGTCTTATTTTCCTCCAATTTGGCTTGTAAACCCCTAAATCCAATCCTTGGCTACACAGCTGAATGATGAAATTATTGAGGAGGTTATTGAATAAAGTGTTTCAGCTGATAGCAAACCAAGCCGTCGTTTATACACAACAAGTGTTTTTAAGCGCAACACTCTAACGAGTTATGGCAACGCTTAATCAAATGCACTTTGCACCGCGCGTCGAATCGATATCATGCGAGTTGCTAGGACTCGTTATCAATCGCTGCGCCATTTAAGGTGCGTCTCTAATCAAATGAGCAGAAATATTATAGGCTTTAATAATGTGTAAAGTGCTTTATAAATTCAATAATTATCCATGAAAATGTGTTTAATTAAATAAATAAATGGTTAATGATATTGACGTTTTCGATATTTTTATATGATACTAAAGTGTCAAATGAGTTACAATTACATCAAATATACATCAAATAATTTTGATGTATAATTTGTATATATAAAATCAAGAAATATTATTTGAATATTTAATTTTTAAATTATTATACTATGACATTAGATAATTACAATAATGAAAAATGGCAACAGATTAAATTTCTACTCAACATAAAATTTAGCAAAAAGAAAATCAAATTGAACAATATAGTTCGATAGATGAAAGAGATCAAATATTTTAAAAGTGAAATCGTTCAGTTATTAAATTGAATTATTAATTATTAAATTAAGTAATTAAATTGATTTTTATCTTTACATGAAAGTAAATAATCATGAAGATTTATGTTGTCAAAGTTTGTTATTTGTAACTTTTCTCCGAGTCTAGTGTTTCAATAATTCTAATTATTGAAACACTATTATTAGCAATTATTTATTAAAATGTGATATTAGATCAAAAGCAATTGTAATACCAAGCCTGAAACTTTTGACAATAATCTAAAAAAATTATTACAAGCAAAAAGTGAAAAGATAGAAAATGAAGAACAATTAAGAAACTAACAAAGAAAAATTAAGAAACCCAGAAACATTGCAATGTAAAAAATGAGCAGAAAGAGTGAAACCAAGGAGGAAAAGAAAGAAATTGAGAAACGGAGAGAAAAACAGAGAAACACAAGAAAGGGATCAGGAAATAGAAAGAAAGAAACCACGAAACAAGATGAAGCTAACAAAACGGAAATAACAGCGATGATAGAAAGAAAGAAAAATTGAAGCAATTAAAGAAATAAACGAAAAACGGACAATTTAAAAAAACACTAAAAATACAAATATAACTAATGAAATAAACAAACAAATAATTAAATAAAGAAAAAAGAACAATAAAGAAAAATATGAAGAAATAGCAGAAATAATTTTTAATTACTGATCTACTGTGTGCTGTGTCAGTTAATGCATTCACTTTCATTAAATATTTACTAGATTACAATAAATGCATGTTTTTCCTTCTAATGTTATAACATTGGCTTCTAATCACTGGATTATAATTAGGGGGTGGGGGGGGGGATTTTTTAATGAAATCTAACTACCCATTTTTAAATGCTTGAAAAATAATAAAATGCATAATGTTTCATGAGTATATTACGAAAATTAGAAATTAAAACCAAAAAAGAAACACAAATGTGATTTAAAAATAATAATACAAGAATACACAAAATACTTCAGTTGTATTTTATAAAATACAAATATCAATACAATAATAATTGTCAATTGTCAATGACAAAAAATTTATGTTGTTTTCTATGCATGAGTTTTTACGCATAAATGAGTCTAATTAAAAATAAATTTTTGAATAATTATATTATAATGATAATAAAAGTATTTTTTTGAAATATATTTTTCATATTTCTGGGGAGGGAGCAATTTCAGTTTTTACTTGGTGGGGGGGGGAGAGAAGGAGAAGGGATTTATTGTCCAAAAAATACTTATTTATCTTGTTTACATCTTGTTTAGTCATCATAATTCATGAAACTAAAGTTCTATCAATACAGTTTATTATATTCTAGCAAATAATGAAAACATTTATTATTCTTGAATTGAATGATTATCATACTATGAACATTAGATATTTTTTAGCCAAAATGTACGAATTTAGCGAAAGAAATTCCTGCCATATCGACGCAATAAATTCTTTATTTAAACGATTTTAAAGGTTTAGGAGCGGATAAATGTGACTGAAATTAATGACGATTTTTTTAAGTTATTAAAACAATTCGGAATGGTAAACTGACAAAAATTATGTGACCCTTTATGATGTAGGCCTATAATATTGACTTATTCAAATATTCCCTACATTTTTTATACCATTTACTTCCCCCTTCCCCCATATTTTCCTCCTCGTTATTTTATTGCTCAATTGACAATTGTGTTAAGAACCAATTTGCATCTATATATGGATCCAGCATCATTGTGTACGAAGTGGTAATTTGACACCCCGACAAATCGGCCCCGAACACAAATCGCTACAAACTATCCCCGTCAAGTCGTCTAATAATATTAACCATAATTTAATCCTAAACGTAACATTCAATTTAATTCTAACCCTAATTCTAACCCCGTAAAGAGCGAGTCCGGTCCGATTTGTCGGGGCCGTATTGTCGGGAAACTCGTCATTTTTACCCCCCCCCCTTTCCGTCCCCATAACCACTCACACTCCCTATTTTTTCGCTTTATTTTATCTCAAAAAATCAACTAAGCCTACATTATTATTCTTTTCATTCAGAAGCGCTGAATAGAATAATTATAATTTAGTCCGATATAAGTCTATACGATTTCCAGTTGAAAAGATTTGCTGAATGTTATTCATTTGTGGTTCTTTGTTTTATAAAATATTATTTGACAAGCAGTCAGAGATTAAAAGATTAAAGGATCAACCAATTTTTGTATCATTTACTGTTGAGGGGGAATTTAAAACAATACAAAGACCATTTTACGTCGAATTAATCATTTTAATGTGAAAATGTTCGTTTTCGAATCCACTGATTCTAGCTATATCGATGACTCGCTGCACCCTTTAGTAAGACGCTTAAATTGACAGCTTAGTCTGATGCATCGTTTATATAATATGGTAATCCAGACGTTAAATTTAACCTTGACCTTAAAATGTTTTGTGCCACAAAATTTACAGATTAAAATTATCAACATTTGGAAATTATAATATTATATATTTCTGATATACTGAAGTATAAAAATAATTTATTGATCATTTTTTTAACTTATTAATAATAGTGTAGTTTAACAGTAATGATAATAATTATTATAATTAGAAATAATGTACACAACAAATTTTCAATATTGATTTTTTAAGTGAAATTGTCACATTTATTGCTATTAGGTCTGTTGATACTGTTTGATCATTGATTTTTGATGACAATTTGTATAAATGAACTATTGTACTAATTAAATAAATAAACATTTTTTTCAGCGAAACTCTGCTGTTTCTACACCAAATATTTCTCAAGGGTTTAGTTGCCCGGATGGAAAACTGGCCAACGCTTGTACTTGGTGTGTGTTTTTAATTCAATTTAATTTCTATTTAATTTCATTTTAATTTATTTCAATTAATTTTTACTAGTTTTCAATAGTTTTCATTAATGTTCATTAATTAAATAATTGGTTAATCATTAATTGAGTAATGAATTAAATTATTAAGCAATTTTCTTTTGCAACTGGTTATTCTATTGTTAATATTTGCTTATTGAATTAATTTCTTTCGCTAATTCATTCTTTATTTATCATTAAATTAATTAATTAAAGTAATTATTTTAAGTAATTATTTACTAATTTTTATTTTTTAAGTAATGAATTATTTTCTTTTAATAATTTTAATTTTATTATTAATTACAAAATAAATAACTTATTTATTAAGAAATTTTCTTTATATAGTTATTAATGTAGAATTATCATTAATTAAATAAGTAAATTATTAATTATTTTATTTGATTTCGTTTTAATAAACTTTTACTGAGCAATATAATATAGAATGATCTAAATGGGCGGGGCTTGTCAGCAATCAATGCCTGTCTGCAGACTCTACTTTTTGTATAATAATTGCCAACTGCAGGCGTTAAAGTCACTGACGAAATTTTTTTCACTTTTAAATAATATATTAGAAACTGAACAACATATATCTATGACTTTTAAATTTGTTTTTCTCTATATTTATCTCTGTTTCTTTCTGTTTCTCTCTATTTCTCTCTATTTGTTTCTCTGTGTCTGTTTGTCTCCGTTTCTCTCTGTTTCTCTCTTTTCTCTTTTTTTCTTTCTCTCTGTTTCTTTCTATTCGTCTGTTTCTTTTTCTCTTTCCTTTTCTATGTTTCGTTTCCCTCTTTTTCTCCATTTCTCTCTGTTTCTAAATGTTTCTATGTTTCGTAAGTGCCTCTCGCTGTTTCTTATTAGACAAACTCAGATGCAACTAGTTTTAAAATCGCCGCTTTCTTAACCTAGCCTTAACCCTAACCCTAACCCAAACTATTACCTTAATCCATTCAATAACCCTAATCATAAAAATTCTTCAGCGCAGCGGTAATGCCCCGGACTCAGACGCGACAGAATAAAGTTTGATTCTCGTCAATGTTGACGCGCTGCACCCTTTAGTAAGACTCTTAA
>JAQIXG010001797.1:0-20118 GCA_034700105.1 Oconnorella tubifera | reverse complement strand
TATAATATATAATATAATATATAAATATATATATATTTATTTGCAGAGTTGTCAGTGATTTTTAAATTTTAAAAATATTATCTGATTTTTCAAGAAAGTTTTCATCAAGGCTTCATCATTAATTTTCTACTCATTTCTGCGAACTTGAATAAGATAAATTGTACTAATTCCTCAGCTAAGTTTTAATTGATATAATTTAAGTGTTTGTTAAAGTTCTCTCATTCTTCTTTCATTTATAATATTCATTTAATTTATCTTGTACAAATTATTGTTTGTTTATTTCTTAAAATTGAGGTTTTTTTTATAGAAAATAGATTTTGATCTGACTGAAATAGCTCATTTATTAGACATGCCTTTGATGAGGTCAGTTTTATTTATATTTCGATATTAAAATGTTACTTTCAACTGATTTTATCTTGATTTTGTCAATTTTAAATCTGAATAATGCATGTGAAAAAAAAATTAATTTAAAGATTAAAGATGCAATGATATTTTAAATAACGGGCTGATTATTATTTAGGCGATTAATGTAAGAAATCTTTTAAATTAAGTTTAACTAGTGTAATCATGCAGTACAAAGTATATAGTGTTATTTATGAAAAGTATATTTTGTAAGTACTGAAACTCTAATTGTAATTGACAAAATTAAGTACTTTTTCAAGTGCATAATCATATTCTTGCAATTAAATTCTTTTGCACATCAGAATTTGAATCTAGGACCTTAATACTCTGTATATCCATCTCTAATCTTTGGCGAAGTATTAAAACAGCTTAGTATTTGCTGTATCTTATTTTTGTTAAATGTATTCTTAGATGAAATACTTTGTTTTCAGCACATCATTGAGAACTATAGTTTCAGATCAGATCGCTAATTATCTTGTGTTACCAAATAAAATACCCATAACTATAATTGAAAACGTTGCCACTGAGATACAGTATCCTTTACCTGAAGTAAGTTAATTAATTTTATATTATACTAGTTGTTAATTCATCATAATTTATAATTAAATTGAGTAAAGAAAAATATCAAAGAAATATAGCAATTGGAACACCTTTATAAAGCCGTGGATAAATTGTATAAAGAAGAATTTGTTTAACTTTTTTATAGTTTCAGCTATTTTCTGGCACTGTACACTGTGTTTTGTCTCAGTCAAGAAATTAAAATAATTGGTTTTCTGTTACTTTTAAATTTTCTACATTTCTGTTGATTTGTTTTTGCTAAATATATTATTCGCTTCAATGATCTATTGGTTCATTCATTTCTCAGATATTTTGAAGGACGAGCATTTTAATACACGCAATTTTCTGTATGCTTAATTTAAAATGTTGACATCATCTTTGACTTGATTTTATATTGATTGTACAATTGAATCACCGTTTATTAGTAAAAGTAATAATTTATTGTTGTTATTGTGCTAAATGCATATTTTTAATCAACGCGTAATTTTTTTATTTAAGTTACGAACATATTGTATAGATGAATATTTGTAAAGATAATTTTTTATTAATTTTCTCTGTCTTTCTATCAATAAAGATTTGACAACTCTTCTTTAGATATCAGTCTTTTATTCAAAGTTTTGTCTTTGTGGTATCATAGAGCAGTTTGTCTTGTGTATGTAGATGAATATTGTTTTTAATTGTTTGTTGATAATATATAGAATGTTTATCAGCTTAAAAAGGTGTGCTTTTTGTAAACATTTGGATTATATACTGTATTATTTATACGCAGGGTGTTATTCGTATTCATATATACGAGGGTTCTCAATTGAAGAAAGCAGATATTGGACTTTTGGGGAAGGGTAAATCTGACCCCTACTGTAAAATTACAGGTATTTATTTGGGGAGGGGGATGTAGGGATAAAAATATATTAATTTGTAAAAAGAATTGAAGGGTGATTTACAAAGAATTTTTGATCGATTTGTTGCAAAGTGTTTATGAAATAAGTGTTTGCTTACTAGAAGTTTAGAACTCAATGATTGTAAAAATGTATAATTTTTCTGTTTGATATATCTGTATTCTGGTAGTAAGATGTTAACTTCAAAAATTTGTCTGATAATTATTAGTTATTTCAGTTAATTTATGGATAATCTAGTATATTTACGTTTAAGTTAAGTTGCAATCCCAAAAAAAGAGCATTTATTGGACTGTTTACATTTATCTTTTCATTTCTACTAATTTACTTCTTAACATTGACTGATGATTAAATCATTGAATGATTATATACTTCAATCATTGTTACTGTTACTTTTTGTGCTGATGTGACGTTTAAAGAAACATGAATTGTTTTTGTCAGCTGGAGGTGTAATGTACAGCACAAAGGTGATAGATAACACTGTGGCTCCTGTCTGGAATGAAACTTTTGAAGTCGGTTACTTTTTCTACTTTTTATTTTATCATTTTAAAATAAAACTTTTGTTATACACTAGATTTAACAGCTTCTTACGGTGACATTTATAGATCATTTATTCATCAAAAATTAATGCATAGTACAAAAAACAAAGGAAAATAAATCAAATATCAGTATAAATATTATATAATGCAATCAATTTATGCATTAGCTAAAAGTGTTTTAAAATTTAAAGTTATTTAGATACAGTGACAATTACTGAAATAATATATGATTATTAATATCAGATTGATTTTAATCTGTATTTATATGTTTTAGTCTTAATTTCACTCAAATATTCATTTATTTTATTTCAACCTTATATTGTATATTTTATTGAAACATTTTATGATTTATTGCACAGACTCTGTCAATGATCTCTAAAAAAGCTATAATTTTTAGATATTAAAGTTAACTTGGTATAATATTATTAATGTGCTGTTGTATAATGAAAAACACTTAAAATATTGTGTAACTAACAATTTATTACTCATTTCTTGTATACACTGTAGTAATTTTTAATATGATCTGTGATGATATTGCAGTTTATCATTGATCAAAGTCAAGGGCAGGTTGTTAGTATAGAAGTTTTTGATCAAGATCCTGGTGATGATGATCAACTGGGAAGGTTTGGTCATAATCATAGTTTTTTTACAGTATGATCAATGATTATGATGATTTTATGATCATTAACCTTGATCACATCATCATTAATGGTTTTTAACTTACGTTTATATAGCAAGACAATAATGATAAATGCTTTTAAATGTGAGAGTTTTTTGAAATTGAAAATTTAATTCTGTTTGAATAATTAGATTCTATATCTGAAATTAATCAGTTTTAAATAATAATTACTTTAGAATAAATGATAATGATTCTTTTTTATTTTCTTTGTAAGATTAAAGCTACATTTATTAAGTTAATTCTTATTTATTTTAACTTAGTATTGACGGCTATTTGTTATATTTTACAGAACTAGTTTGAGTATTGAAAATTTGATCAAGTCTGGAACTATTGATACTGTAAGTTTTGCAGTTATTTAACTTTGGCGTTTCTATCAAGAAATATATTCAGATTCTGTAATTTTATGTAACAAATATTTTGGATAAATATTCTCGTAAATAGTAATCATTTTGTAATGAATTTCTTTTGTAATTAATTACAGATTTAAGATATAATGATTTCCCAGACAATCCTCAATTAAGAATGTTGATATTAATATTGTCATTGAATATTGATATTAATTTCATCGTTTTATTTGACTTTTTTATCAATTTTCTGCATTTAAAATTTAAATACTGAAATTTAAAATACATTGGTTTTTTCTGATGCAAAGTTGCATGTAGTAAAAATTTATAAATTGACTGATATTTTAATGTTGGTTTTTGTTTTGTATCAGTGGTTGACACTAGAGAATGTAAAGACAGGAAGAGTTCATATTAAAGCAAAGTGGCTTTATCTAAGTAAAGATCCGGATGATTATACTGCTGTAGGTTATTTTAATTTAATAAAAAGTTCAGTTTAAAGTCTGCATTATCATATTATATGAATGATGTCTCAGATGTAGCTGTTAACTTAAGCGTCTTGCTAAAGGGTGCAGATAGTTAGAGAAATTGTGAGCTATCCGGGATTGAAACCTGGATTTATTGCGTCCGAATCCAGCGCTCTAACCACTTTGCTAATGAGAATTGCGGCTAAATTAGCAAAGTAATGTTCACATACAATGAGATACTTTATTTTACAGCTGAATATTGAACTTAGCGTTATCCAGAAGTTCAATCCACAAACAATTTTTTTCTTAAGTTTTTCTTAAGTCTGAACAGATTAGATTTTCCTAAGTCAAATTTTTCTTAATCATTAACTTATAAATGTTGAATTGAACAATACTGTTTATGTATTTCTTTTATTTTTGGTATGAAATCAGAACATCAAATGAAAGTGTAATCATTTGATATGATATGATACTGACGTTATTTTAGGCCAGAACTCCTGTAGATAATTCAGATCAGTTCTTTAGATCTACAGCAATGATAATGGTTACAGTTGATTCTGCTAAAGATCTGCCTGTTAGTTGTTATTTTAATCTTTATAAATTACTACAAACTGAAACTATTCTTTTATTTGTACCTGAAATTTTATCTCAATATTTGAATAATCATTAAATGTATTTTGTTATCTTTAAATGTAATTTATTATCTTTATTTATTTCCTTTTAGTGTAGAATTTTACTTTATTAATATTATTCAGTTCTCTTTGTGATAAATTATATTTATTTTTAAACATAACGTCAGTATAACTTGTTAACATAACGTACTAAATGTACAATCAATAACAATAATAATAATAATTTATTGCGAGCATAATTTTATGCCTAATTATATGCGTCAACACTCTATACTTGAGAGACGATAATCATTCAGTTTCTTTTACACACCTCACCTAGGTCACTGCATTAACCTTCTTTAAATTGTCTTTTCTTTAATATTAGTGTTATATAATCGAATCATTCTCGTTAACCTTTATGATGTGACATTAAGTAACAAATGATGGTTTTAGTCCAGCCGCAAAGCCATGATAGAGCCGAGTCCTTTTGTCAGTCTCAAAGTTGGTAACAGGACAGAAAAGACTTCTATAAAGAACCGATCTACTAATCCAAGATGGGTGGAAACTTTTCAGTTTCTTGTCGCGGACATACAACAACAGGATCTTATTATCGAAGTAATTTATTCTTATTTTGTGACATTAATTTCTGAAAACTTAATAATACAGATATAATGTAAACGTTTATAATTAAATGTATGTCAATATTGCAACTTATGTTACGTTTATGGACTTGAGAAAGCTAGATAAGTTTTAATGCACACACAGCACAGTGCCATATATGATTAATTCCTGGTTAAAACTGTCTCGCAGTAGTTTGTCAATATATATACATTGAAAGACTTTTAAAACTTTCTGTGTTTGTTATCTGGGATTTGAATCAACTGGTCGCTTGTAGGTAGACACTCCACTAATCTACCATTTTGTACAAATGTAATAATTAACTTTCATGAATTGTATTATCAGTAAAAATTAGTTTGAGAGTTATGTTATATCACTTAATGATATGACAATAAAATACAAAATAATACTCTCTTTATTTGACTGTCATTAGATTATGGATAATTCCAAGAATGACCGAATGATTGCTTTACGCAAGTTGCCTATCAAGTCACTGATGAGCTTAAATGATATGACAGTTAATAGACCTTATGCTCTCAAAGAAACTGCTTCTCCTTGCAGCATTACACTGAGGCTTTGCTTACGTGTATGTTTATATGGCATACTTATATCAATAAATGGATTGGTTTTTTATTGATGATAAAAAGCATAGTAACAATGTAAATCTAATATAGTTATATTGATGGATGCATAAATTAGTGGATGGACAAGCGGATGGATGCATAAATGAATGTTGTATGCATGGATGGGTGGATGGATAAATGAGTTGATGGATGCATAAATGAGTGGATGGATAATTGGATGCATAAATAGTGGATATATTCACAGTTTACTCTATAACTAGGTAGTTGGTTATATTATTGAATAAGCAGGAGTTATGATTTATAAAATATGACCAAGTCATAATATTATACTTGTTTGCTCTATAATTTAACAAACTAAGTTTGTTTCCTCAGTTTATAAACTCTAAATATATTGTTCTGAACTTAATCATTATTGTTATATTTTCTGTGAAATAATTCACTCAGATTCTTACACAAGAAGCTCCTACTGATTTCATTCGTCCAAACACTGACCAAAACCTTCCCCAACCTGCCAGTGTTCCCATTATCAATCCTCAAGTTGCCAGTCCTTCAATTGGCAATTCTTCAAGTGACAATCCTTCAATTGGCAATCTTTTGGTTACCAATCCTTTAATTGGTAATTTTCAAGTTACCAATTCTTTAATTGGAAATACTTTAGTTGCCAGTCCTTCAGTTGCCAATCCCACTCCTCATTCAGTTGAAATCATGGACCGCAGTGACAGAGTGATGAGTGATTCGCATAAAGAAGTGATGAGTGATGGACCAGATGTTAGTGTGATGACTGATAGTCTGCATGATGATCAGTTAAGAGATGTGGGTGTGAGACATAGGGGTGCATTACAGAGTACTTATAGGTCTGTTCACTTGCTTTATTAAGGTGTTGATTAGCATGGATTTTAAACTTATCAGTCTGAAGTTGTTATTAATCATTAAAGTAATTTTTTATTTATTTAATTATCAAATCATCTATTGCTTAGATATATGTGTAAATATATGAAATATTTGATTACTGAAACTCTAAATTTATGATGCGCAATTTTGTTTTTAATTATTATCTAGACAATAATCGAATTATTGTCTAGATAAAGATTAAAGATATGATATTTTTGCTGTTAGAATTAAAGTTAGTAGTTAGAATTAGGGTTAGATTAGGGGTTAAAATAAATTTCTTTGCCGAGTAGTAATGATGGACATTTTGGACGCATTCAACTGACAATGAGATACAGCATTCAACGCGGCAGACTAGTCGTTGTCATTCATCAATGCGTGTATGCATTCACTGATTCCATTCTCTTATCTTTATGAATATGATTTCTTGCGGTACCTTTAATCTTATTATCGTCATAAAGTTTAATGCAAGAAGATTATGTCGTAAAGTTTTACAAGTTGAATATATATTGAATGTAATTAATGGATTGTGTTCTAAAATTTATTGTATTTTATTTTTTTGCATAAATAATAAAGGCTATTTTTGTTTTTATATTTTTTGCTATATTTTTTGTTATATTTTATGTTATATTTTGAGAGCTAACTGATAACAGGTATTATTTTTTGTATTTGCTAATGAAATCATTTAATTACTGATTAAATTAATATTATTCATTTATACTGAATTTGTGTAGTTACTAGCAATAATTAATTTATTTCTATTTGCTTAAAATATGAATTTTAATTCTACTTTATGTAATAAATGTAAAATATTACGAGTGTGAAATTTTTGTCGTTAGAAATCTCATCCCATGTGATCAGGATAATTTGGCTGATCCCTATGTTAAGCTTTACTTGTTGCCGGATAAATCCAAGAAAAAAACCCAAACGCAGAAGAATACTTTAAATCCTGTTTTTGACGAAACGTTAGTTTTATATTATTTTAAAATATATTTCATTCTTTGTCTAACTTGTGTGTAATTCATATGTATACAGTAAGTTTTGTATTATAACTTTATATGACTTTTTGTCTATGACAATTTGTATAGACACTTTTTGTACAGTAATAATTTGTTTATTATGCCTAGAATTAGAGTTAGAGGTTAGGATTAGGATTGAAGTTAGGGTTAGGTTTGGGGTTAGCAGGAAATTTTTAGATTTTTTTTCGGTTGTAATATTAATTTTTTTATCAGTTTGTCTTGATATTATCCCGAAATACAGATCCCTACATAAGTATTTTTTGATACTTAGATATGATATCATCAGATTTGTAACCTTTGACATTAATTAGATATTATTTATATCATCACATTGATATTTGAATTTAATATTATATTATCACATTTATACTTTTTGATATTTAGATATGTTATATCATAGCATTGATATTTCCATTGGTATTTAGATTTGACTGGCAAGTATCTAAATCTGAACTTGCAAATAGAACGTTAGATATTACCGTCAAGAATTCAGTCGGTATGTTTTCAAAGAGTCGTGCGTTTGTTGGATTGCTACAGTTAAATCTTGCTGACTATGAAGAGCTTACTAACTCTATCACTGAATGGTAATCAATCATCTTTATTCATATTATCTTTTACTGGCTTTCAATTTTCTGTATTGAAATATTTTTTAAGTGTAATATTCTTAAAATTATAGATTAAGGTTTATCTTTATGCATTACCGTGTGAATGATGTCGAAGGCGTAGTTGTCAATTTAAGCGTCTTACTAAAGGGTGCAGCAAGTTAGAGGAATACTGAGCTTTCCAGGATTTGAACCCGGATCTGTCACATCCGAATCCAGCGCTCTAGCCACCTCTGTAATGAGTCTTGACAAAAGAAAGTAGTAGTAGTGTAATATTGATAAAATATTTATATATTATTTAAAATATTATTACAAATATTTTAGGAATATCATTTCAATATATTCCTTAACATTATATACTTCAGCTGTTTTATCTTATTTACACTTGCTGTGTGCATTCTCAATCAATCGGCTGCTACAGATTTATTTTATAAATATTCCTTTCATAATATTGAATATAAAATTTAAAAAAAAAAAGTTTTATAATTTGTTATATTGTTTTTACTAGGTTTGATTTGCGAGATCCAGATGTACCATTAACTGATTCATCATTGCATCATGCATGAATCAATTAAATTATTTATTACGCGCTTATTTATTTAATCTTGTTGCAAAAGTTTGGACTATTATTATTATTTTATTTTTACTGCTAGATTATAGCTGAGATATATGTAGCGGAAATTTCTTTATAATGCATATCGTAAATATGCATTCTCATGAGACTGAAATGAAGTTGCTAAAAGTTTCAAATATGAATGACCCTATTGCCGTGATAAAAAGGTGTCATTATTTTATCACTTTATCGCGTGTAGTTTTGTGAGTTAAATCGATATCTAGTCAATTTGATTATATTAATAGAATTTATATTGGTATTTTGTTCAACTTAACGAGTTATTTTAATTGTTTTCTTTTCTTTTGAGGCTGTTTATTAGTTTTAAAAGAGCAAAAGATATTTTTCTTTTTTTAAATTTGATCTCAATAAAACGGTGCTAACTTTATTTAAATTTGTATAAAATATATACTAGTTTAAGATTAAATAAATTATTACTGTTTTTATAATGAGCATATATCCTTGGTAGTTTATATTATAAACTAGCAAATGCTTTTATATTTAAAATTGTTGAGAATTGTTTGTACTTTGATATATATATTGTTATTCTGAGAGTGCTTTATTATAGCTAGTTGCTTCAGTAATACTCAGTATTTATGAATCGATACTGTTATAGTGTGATAAGTTGTGACCCGTTAAAATGGCCCTGACAAATCAACCACAACTGTTAATTCTTAGTGTTAGGGTTGGGGTTAGAATTTGGGTTAGGATTTAAGTTGAGGTTAGTGCTAGGGTTTGGTTAAGTTTAAGGTAAGTTAGGGTTATTGTTATTAAATGAATTGATGGGCCGTTTGTCGGGTTAATGTATTCTGGGTTTAATCGGGGTACCGTTATAAGTATAGTCATTTAGCTTTGCTTTTATTCATATATTATAGCGTGTGATATTCTATCTAGATCTGAGTTACATATATGATATATTTTAATGTTCTATATTTATTTTGCAGTGAATAGTTATTGTCTTTAAAGCCTTAGGGGCCATTGCAGAATTATCTAACGCTGGAAGTGACCTTTTTTGACCCACCCACCCTGTAACGTTTCGTAACGTTTTCAAGGACCTCACCCACTGACCCCCCCAGCGTTATGTAATGAATGTATTTATGTTACACATACGGATGTGTATCAAACCTTTCATCATTTCACTGTAATTATAGTTGATAAAATATAGTTTGTAAATATAGTTGGCATTTAATAAATGAGATTGTATGTGGTTAAACTATTTAAGCAATATTTTAACTGATTTAATATATAGGTGTAAAGTTGAACTTTACATTTTGCGTGACATTTTCGTCTGACAGCTGTAATATAAGATTACAAACGCGTACATTTGCGACATTGGGCTCTGTTGGACGGATTTTGCTTCCGAAGAACTTGGACTCAGTTCACTCATGCTGGCACTTTACAAATTATTTTTACTTACCTTCATAGAACTTTATGAAAATAAAATGAATTGCGATTTGGTAATAAAATCTGCAATGGATTCGCTGCCAAGCAATTGATTATTTAACTAAATAACTTCGTGCAATAGTGTTTACAATGGCTGCAGCGCGATGCACGTATAGATGTCATATAAACTATAGATAGGCTCTAGGCTATATTTGGATATTTGGTCTATGATGATGTGCTGTTCGATGGCATTATTATACAACATAACGTAGTATAATAATGGGCACGCTGGTATACTGGCCTAGCTGAAACTCTTTATAGTTGATACATCGTTACATAACGTAAAGCCGACACCCACCCACGTAACGTTTTCAATGACCCCACCCACCCTCCAGCGTTACGTAATTATGCAATGGCCCCTTAGAATGATAATTATAATGATATTAAAGCAATAATGATATTTGTTATATATTTAAAATGGTAATAGATTACGCGTATTATAGGTTTGCATGATTTGTGTGTAGCTTATAACTAGTCGCTTTGTTTTGTTCTTATCTCTGATATGATCTATTGTTTTATTGTTCATAATATTGCTTTTTATATAACGTTATTTTACGGCTTTATTTATTCTAAAAAAAATTCAAATACTCAAAATAATTTTACAATGTCATCATTTCTGCACGTATAGCTAAAAATAAAATATGAAAGTCGATTTGCTGATTTACTTGTAAACGTTTTAATTTGAATTTTTTAAAATTCAGTTTCTGTTTGTGAATTGTGATCAATTTTCTTGTTGCAATTATTTTATTGTAAACTTTTATAAGAAATTCTTCAGTATAGTAACAAACAGTTGGATAGAAAGATAAAACAAATGGAATTTTGATGAAGTTACAAATATAAATATAATATAGTTATCCGCATTTATTTATTTAAAAGCAGAGTACTATAGGTATAAAAGCAATTGGTAGAGATGAAAAAAAGGTGTCTATAAAAACAATTAAGTCATTCTTTTAATTTGTATATAACAATATTTTAATATCCGCAACATTCTTTAAAATATGAATATAATAATGATCAATCATTTTATGTTTAGAATTTATATTAGAAATTATCACGTACCAATATTAAATGAGAAATTTAATCACTAAATTGAACGATAAATTTTAATCTTAAAGTGAAATAAATAATAAATGATAGCAAATTTTGTTGTTATATAAATGCAGCCGTTGTGAAATAAAACTATAAGTTTACACTCCTATAATAAGTTTATACATAAAACTGATAATTGCATTCGGTCGAGATTCAATAAAAAGAATAAAAAGGAACACCAATAAAAAGACCATTACCGTCAGAAATGAAATCCACAACCTTTGCGTTCTCAGCCAAGAGTGTTAACCGGATTGCAAATTTAAGCAACTTTTTCAACTGTTTGACTTCATTTCTGGCAAATTATTTGCTGGCAAATTATAATCGGACAAAAACGATTTTTTCTGAAGCTCTAAACTATAACTGCCAACTAAAGATAAATCAAACTAAAGATGATAACATTAAAGAGTCGAAACAAAGAGTCAAAATACAGTTTTTAAAATAAAAAGATATTCAAATTAAATGCCATTCATTCCAGCACATTGTAATCTATAATGAGTTATAACATCAAGTCAGGATTATATTAAGGTAAAAAAATTCACATTAAGCTTCTTAATTTTTTACGAAATTAATACAATCACAAATGCGATTTCATTATCCGGGTCCGCGACTATTCAGTCCCGCCGATTCAGTCCCCGCCCAATTCAGTCCTAGCCAATTCAGTCCCTAAGCCTAACCCTAACCCTAGACAATTAAATATCTTGGAACTGAATCGGCTAGGACTGAATTGGGCCGGGACTGAATCGGCAGGACTGAATCGGAGGGACAGAATCGGTGGGACTGAATAGTCCTGTTCCGTCATTATCCATTACCATATGCTACAATGAGGCAAGTGTCAGATCTGTTAGCAGTCATTATGAATTAAGCAGTTATTTATACAAGTAGAGATAAGTGCAGCTAATGGTCAAGGTCATCAACATAGTAATATGACTTATGTATGTCTTGTCACCTCCAAGCTGAAATGAACAGCAATGACATTATAATAATATAACGTAACATTAATAAAAATACAGCATTTATATGTTTTATAACAATTAATGATAGTCAGTTCAACAAAATTAGTTAATTTTTAGAAATCAGATACTAGAGAACCCAGTAATGTTAAAGATAATTGATCATCATTACATTAACAGCATAAAAGTGTTACTAGCTAGATAGATTGATACTTATTTTATAACCAAATAGTAATATGTATATAACATCAATGTTTATTTTACTTATTAAAAACATTGGCTTTAAAACTTATACAAAACATATATAAAATGCTTATAGAATGGATAAATGACATAAAATGAGTATATAAATTACATTGAAATTACATAGAATATATGAATTACATAGAAATGAGTACAGAATATAATAGAATAATATAATAGAAATTAGCACAGAATATATAAATTATATAAAAATGAGTGCAGAATATACAACATTTATAAAATGCGTTAGACTCAATGAAATGAATTAAATAGATTACCGTAATATAATAGTTGCAGAGATCTCCCCTGCAACATTCAACGCAGGCCCAATCTTTATAACTAGAACGTTCGCACGTCTGTTGAACTAATTCTGCTTGTCTACGCATGCATCCAGCCATTGTGTCGCAACCCTTGGATATAGAATGCCAACGTTCACCTCGTGGTTGATATTGTAGCGGAACTAGAATATAAAATATAGGTGCGCGTTATGCACTACTAGAAAATAAGTATATCTTATTAATAAGATAAGACATATTCAAGCAAGTGACAAATGGGTACTAAATATTAATACACAGGGTTAGGGTTAGAGTTAAGATACGAGTTAGGGTTAGGATTGAAGCAAGAGTTAATGGTAATGTTTGGGTTAAGTTTAGAATTAGATAAGGTAAGGGTAATTGAATGAATTGACGGGGCCATTTTATTGGGTTAATGTATTTTGGGCTGGTTGTGTTGGGGTACCATTGACACAGATTATTAATTGCTTTTCAATGATTTGATTCAAATTTAGCTTAAATACATTGAAAATTAGATTTGGAATAAAGTTTCTTTCATTAAATAATAAACTGCCATTCAGTATATTTAATCTTACGTGAATATGATGTGTAGCTGGAGCATGCATCCTGGAATGGTGCACATTCTATAAAGTTAGTCGTACATGTGTCCCAATTCCACCATTGGTTGTTACACACATAACATGACAGAGTTGCAACTGAAAAAGTTAAAAAAAACAGTTAATGCCAAATGAAATAAAATAAATGGTCATTTAAATTAACTTATCAATTTTCAAATACAATAGCTTTTCAATTAAGCACACTGCGAAGTGAATGTAATTATTTTCAGATAATAAATATTGAGTACATTAGCACAATAATCTCAGTATAAATTACAGTAAGTTCAAAGAGTGAATTAATTTTCTTATATTTAGTACTATAAAGAAAAGAAGTGATTGAGCCGTTTTGAAAGGATTCTAAGACATACTAGAACAGGGAAAATCATCTAAATAATGCAAAACAATTCTCAAATTTAAAATATTTCATCCAAGAGTTAGCAAATAAAAAAGAATTCATACAAAACTATTCAAAAATACTTAAAGACCATAAATTGTCTATAAAAGACAAAATCTAATACCTGTTGATAGAAGAGAACAAAAAATAAAAATGTAAAAACAAAAGTTCGATGCCATTATCGCTACGCTTCATTGATTTCTATTCCATAGGTAAGTTCTGTTACCTGTATTAAAGTATTCCTAAATAAAGCACCTGTTTTGTTAAAAACTGTAAGCACCGATTGGATAAAATAGGAAAACAGATATAATTCTAACACTTTATTGCTTCAACTGGTAAAATTCAATTCAAAGCTGGTCTCTGATTGGTTGGCTAACTGCATCGCTAGTGTGATATAACCGCAGTTTCTGTAATAATTTTTATAACGTTATTTTTAATGCTAATGAATTATTTTCGACTAAAATGTTTTCTACAGATTTCAAGAGGAAGGCGATTGAATCCCCACAAAAAGTTGACGACCTTTTTAAAGTCAATTAAATTCTAACTTCTGAGATTAACATTTCTTTCAGTTCACCTGATTATTTCATTTCGTTACTCCCTTACTTTTCTTCAATCTTTTAAATATTAATTTGTTCGTGCAATTTTTTATATATTTGATTTTATATAGTATATATTTAGCTTACATTTCTTAGGGAGAGGAATTGTTTTTTTGTGTACCTCCCCTCTCCCTTCCATTTTAACTTTATGTCAAATCTACTCAACTCTCCCTTCCCTTTTTACATTTTTATTTATTCCCTTTTGGGAATGAATTGTTTTCTATCTTAAATATTTAACAAAATAGTAATTAAATTGCATATAATTTAATTGCATATGATTTAAAATTTACAAAGATAAATTTTAACTTTAAGTTCTGTAATAAGCGGATTACAATTTAAAAGCTCAGTCTCCATGGTGACTGCGCCGTGGTAAAGCAATCTTCAAAAAACAATATTTTTGTTGATTTTTTTATTTTGTTTACGCGTTTTTTTTGTTTATCTTTATTTCTGTTTGTTTTTGTTAGTTTTTCAATTTTTTATAGTTTGACGATGGCTTCTTTTATTGCTCGTCTCGCGTTCTAATGTAATCGGAGAAAAAAATAGGAACTATAAAAATTAAAAAGTCTGTTTGACTTTACAGATTCTCTTTCCCAAAACGTATTCGCTTTAGTATTAACGTGCCTATATACACCGTGTTGGTCAGGCGTTTTATCCAACGTGGCATTGTGCTATGCGTGTAATTTATTCGGCTGGCTGTCATGCGTGTTTGGGTACTTTATGTACTTTATTACTATATTCTGATTACTATTGTTGCTATTACTGGTTAATAGAACTATTTTTTAATCAATTTATATAAATTTAATTCTTAATTTTGTCACCGTCAGATGAGTGATATAAAAATGGAGGGGTCTTGTGTGGCGAGTCGTGGTAGATTTATTTGCAATGGCCTCGAGGCCCCCTCTACCGTCACGTGGACGGGGTGGGAACCAGGTAAAGAGTACACCAAGAAAATTGTCGTCAAAAATCTTCATTTGAAAGCTCAGAAACTGAAATATAAGTAAGTTTAGTTGATACCATTTTCGCGAAGCGGTAGCGGACTAGAAAATGACAGATCCAGGTTCGATTCCCAAGGATTCTTCACTATTGCACTAACTTGTTAACCCTTTAGTAATTAAGGTACTGAAATTGACATACTCATTTAAGATATCTTTCATATTATTAAACTTAAATGAAATTTTCTTACATTTTTTTCTATGATTACAAAATAGCTATTAATTTCATTCAGATACCATCAGAAATCTGCCCTCCCCCCACCCTCAAATGATATCCCTTCTCTTTGTAACAAAACTTTTAATATTTTGTTAATTAATTTACTTTAAAATAGGATAAATTTTCATTTGTAAGAACAAAAATATTATTATGTAATCAAATAATATTCCCAATTAAATGTCTTGGCTATCTGACATTAATTTGTGAAAGAGATTCATCTTATATCTTTGAATTCCATTTATTCCCTTTTAGTTAGGATAAATTATTATAAAATTGCTAACATAAGATTACAAATTTGAATCCATTAATTACATATTTATAACTTTGTCAGAATCTTAAGAATGAAAAACTAATTAAATTTGATTTCGTTTTGGTTTAAACAAGTTTTAGCTAGACTTGATATCTCTTGTAGGATACCAGCGTCCAAAGCTTTTAGTACAATGTATCCCCAGACTATTGCACTCGCCGCAGGAAACAGTTTTATACTTCCTGTTACATTTCATCCTCTTGAAAAAGTCCCTTATGAGGATCAAATTGAGTTTTCATCTTCTGTATGTTATAAATTTTCATTTAATTATCTGAAAATCGTATCTAAAATATTTCTTTTTGAGAAACTGATAGCTTATTTACTTATGATGTATATCAGTTGAGAAACTGATGCACATTTAAATACGTTCTTTTCTGTTATATAAAATTTAATTTGGTAGCAATTAACAGTATTTCTCTGCTGACGTTTCTTTAATGAACCAAATCAAGCAAACGTGGTGCTATATAATCCTTTTGTGCTGATGTGCCATTTATAAACAAACTATTAAACTTTAGAAAGTGGATAGAGTACATAAAGAAATCATAAATAAAATATTTACAGTGTAGAAACAAAATTAGTTTTTAGAAAAACGAGATTAACTTAATTCTTCTTGATGATAGTGAAAAAGCTGAACTTTTGCTGATTGTGAATAATTGTATTTATTTCTTATATAGCAAGGGTCATTTTGTGTACCGATAAAAGCAGTCGTTCCTAAATTTAAAATTGATTTTCCGACTGAAGTCAATTTTGAATTTTGCGCAGTGCAGAGTTGCAAAGAACTGTCATTTAAACTGCAAAATCTGAGGTTTTAGTTCATTGTTTGAATTTTTCTCTTTTGTATTTAAATTTTGCTTATTCTTGATGGTTTTTTAATGAGAAGTAGAATTTTATTTAATGAAGATATTTTTAATTGGTACCATCTTTGACTTTGATTTTCGGTGATGACTGTATTCTTAGTTGTATATAACTAATGCGTATAAATATAATTTTATTTTTATCACTATTTCAGTGAACTTCACACACCTTTTTTAATCGAGTGTCCACAACCATTTATACTCGATCCAATAACGGGAATACTAGATCCATTTACATGTATTGAAATCAAGGCAACTTTTTCACCGAGTGTATGTATCTTTTTATCAAATAAACTGTATAATAATGTTTTAATGATTTCTATTTATTTCTAAGATATGAATGCATTGAAACTGTATTTTTCTCTTAAGGCATCATCTAAATTATAAATATTTATTAAAATTACTATATCACAAAATAAAATACAGTTATATTCAACTAGAAACGTTTTTTCAACCACTTTTAATATTTTAATTTAATTATTTTTAGTAATAAAATATTATTCCAGTATGCCACTCTATATGAAGCTACTGCACTCATAAAACATGGCACTGATTACTCTGTCATTCGCCAGATGGCTCTAGTTGGAACGGGTAAACTGAACTGAAATTTGAGTCTATATCTTTTGCATTTGTTTATATTATGTTTGATTATTTGTTTTTAATTATTTTATATTATATTATTAGATAGCTATGATGTTAAATTAATAAATAATAATTTTACAACAATAGTCATAGCAGTTTATTGCTTTAAATATATATAATATCTTTCATCATAGTTTGTAGTCTTACTTGAAGATGCTATTTAGAATATGTGTAGTATTTAGAAGTGGAGTACTTTTGGATTTTAGCTATTCTTTGATTGCTACCTGAATAAAGCTAATAGGGTTATATCGGGTTTCAGAACGCATACATATGTTTAGAATCCATACATATGTACCACTCGTTAAAAATTGGATTAAATTACACTATGATTTTGTTGTAGTAGCTTGACGTCATTAAAACAGATGACGCTGTAGTTCAATGAACTAGCTGTGCCATGCGCATTTTATCTATATTCAACCAGTATATAGATAAAATTAGTTTTTTAACAGGCTTCCTGGAACTCGACATTAGAATATTCAGAGTAGATGAATGTGGATGAGTAGATGAGTAGCGAATGTGTGCAAATTGTCATATTTGAAAAATCGTGAAATCATTTATAAAATACTGCAAACGTCATTAGTTTTTGTTTTGTTTTATCAGGAAAATATCCAATCCTTGAAGTCATCAATCCAAGTTGTTCAGTAAAAGAAGAAGGAGACAAAGAAGCTGTGCTGGACTTTGGTTGCGTGTCAGTCGATTGCTGTTTGCAAAGTTTTATTGAGATCAGAAATATCGGACAGGTTTGTGACAAAAATAAATATTACAAAATTATAAACTTTCATTTTAATAAAAAACTACTATTTACATCTGTATTAATAATGTTTGTGAATATAGCGAAAATGTATTCATTGATAAAAGATGTAGATAGTGAGTACATATGAAAATTTTTACAACATTTGAACCTGTAATCTTGTTGTTCTAATTCTGACATTAATCGTATCACCACAAGGTTTGGCTTCTGCTTCTGCTAAAATATAAATAACCGATGTAATTTCAGATGAATATGAATATTTGAATTCGTAATAATTTCTAACTTGCATTCACTAAATGGCTAGTTATGACATTAATTAATATTTTATCTTTTTTATGAGCCATGTGAAATGTAAGCAAGTTTTCTTTTCTTATAAACTGTTGTATTAATTAAGATATTTATTTATGCTACATTATTGTAATTAGATGTTTTATGCATTGTGTTAGATGATATTATTGTATGTATATGATAGTATTGTGATTTTTATCGAATATACAACGTTTTATAGCTTAATCTCTTTGTCTTGCATGAATAAAGTTTATGTGATAGCTTAGCTTGATTATAAGCAATGAAGATGGAAAAAAGTAACGATATTTATTTAGGTTGATGCTCAGTTTAGTGTTGATCATCCTCTGATTGGTGCTAATCAGATTGATCATGTGTTTCATTGTGATCAAAAGTTTGGCTTAGTGCCAACACAGCAATCTGTAAAAATTCCTGTAAGTTTCTCTCTTTCTCTCTCTCTCTCTCTCTCTCTCTCTCTCTCTCTCTCTCTCGCTCTCCTCATTTTGTCTAAACAGCTTAGCTCGATTCACTTTTCAACAAAAAATATATTTTTTCTTTAAAGTACATTTCTCAAGTTATTTACCTGAAAATCAATGATACAACATTTTAAAGTAAATTACAACTCTCAACAACGAATAAGGGGGGCGAGCGAGACTGCCCCCCTCACTCTGTCTCAACCGTGGATTTTATCACCTAAAACTCCTCCCTCCATCCCACCCCGTTTATAGGTTAAATAAATTTTAAAAACACATCAATTTAAAAGCCGGTAAAAAAACTAATATTAAGTCTTGACTCTGGTCGAGTAATAAGGCCAATATTTGATTAGCTGGCTAAAAATAACAATACCTCTTATGGCAGGACATTGGAAGTTCTTTTGACGACTTTTTCATTCGGCGATGTCTAATTAATTCCAAGCTGCGTACAATTATTTCATAGCTGTCATGTCCATTGTGGCGTTTATTGGAAAAAATTCCGGGTAGGAGGGACAATTTATTTTTTATTATATAAGTCACTATATGTCATATAAGTCATATAAGTAAGTCATAATATAATTCATATAAAGAATAACAAGCAATATAATATAAAGCTTACTTGAAAAAATGCAGAAAACATTAAAATATTTTGATTAGCCTAAAAAACTAATTTCATTTTTTTTAAATATTTACAATATTGTGCAATTCAACTGTTTCTAAATAGATTAATGGCATAAGTAATAATATAAATTTAATAATAATTATAATATCATTTGGTAGAAATTTACGGTAAATAGATGATATCGGTATCATTTTTTGAAATGAAAAAAAATCAAACACAAACTTTCTTTTGTATGTACTTTTTACAGGGATATATAGATTTAATATTTACTTTAATCTTAATTTTAATTTTAAATTCAATTTTTCCAATTTGCGAAAATATTTTATACGAGGTGGATTGATCTCACCCACCTTCTTCCTTACATAGAATTCGATTAGAATTTTTTCTTCAGTATTTTTTTCTCATTACGATGTCTTGTCACGTCGTATTTTACGGGAGAAACTAAAAGATTATCTCGTTCTGAAAAAAAATTCATACGAAACTAAAAACTCATTGACTGTGCCAAAAACTATGCTGCAATTATAAAGAAAAAAATGATATTTTATGGCAAATATGATCAA
>JAQIXG010001796.1:0-20119 GCA_034700105.1 Oconnorella tubifera | reverse complement strand
CAATAAAACACCAATCATGCAAACTAAATACCTTATATTTATATCAGTAAATAGCCACCACAATCGTTCAAAAGAATAGAAGTAATATTAAAATTCTTCTTTTGCAAAGATCAAACTTACAACTTTGTATGAGCGCATAGTGAATAGATTTGCCATCAGAGTTGAGAAGCCGGGCGCGAGGCAGCTCTGAGCAATGAAACCAAGTTTGAGTTCAGCGAGACAGACCGCATCGTCTCCTCTCTTCCAGTCCCAACTCGGGATGTTAAGTAAGTAAGCCTTAGAATAAGTAGTCACAGTAAACTTTATGAAAAATACTTCAAAAACACATTTAAAAAAAACATTGATTTTAGATTTTGTAATATTTGTAAAATTTTAAAGAAGGAATTTTAATTTCTAAGAAGCTAAATTGTTTTAAAATCTCATAAAATTACATGAAAAGATAAAATTCAGAATAAACCTATGAATCTATGCTTGCTACTCAAACCCATGTCTAACATCGTTAAAAGTTTGAAAATAATTTAAAAATGACTATTTTCGAGCCAAGTCATTTTTGTTATAATTAAAAAATGACTTTATTTCCGAGCTAAGTCATTTCTGTTACTACCTTATTATGATACTGAAGCAGTTGAATTATAACTTTGATGTCATCGTGATAGTTTTTAATAGAGATGACTCGCATGATATTGGCTGCATCTTCAGCATCTGGATCTTCACAGTACTTGTTAGCAAGAACGAGGCAAGCGTCAGCTTCTTTAGCCTAATGAGATATTTAAATATACAAGTAGTACAAATTAGATGTAGATTGAGAAATATATAAAAATTTCAGGCTTACACAGTATTAGAGCTTATGAATTTGAAGCTTTTATGCTTATAATACTGTGAGATAATTTCTCATCTAAAATCACTGTATCAAAGTGATTGACCAATTCATTCTTAATCTCTTCTTTCTGTTTCAATGTATACATTTACTGTACTAGTTTGTACCGCAGTGCATACTGTTATTTTTAAATATATAGCAGTATCAACAGCTTCTGAAATTATAATCTCAGTAAGCGTGTTGCTATTTTAATGCCGCACCAGAAATAATGAACAAGAAATTTCTTACGCTGACTCGATGAAGATCATTTGCGTCCATGACTGTCCCCTGAAAAAATTCAACTTGAGTGAAGTGGCGCTTATACAGCCCTTCTAATTCTAGATCTGGCTCTTTTCTATAACAAGGAACAATAAGAATAATTTTATTTCAAAGATTTTACAGCAATATAGAAAAAAACGAGATCATTAAAAGATACATTTGTAGCTTCAAAAAACATTTATCATTTAAAATATGAAAGCATTTAGTGGCAAATTAAAACTTCTTTATTTCATCAATTATTGCTAACCAAATATGTCAAAAATAACGAAAAATAAAAGATTTTATGTACTAATTATATATTTCAATTTGGATAAAATTCTATCCGCTACAAGAATACATTTTGCACTGAAATCAATTCAATCTGCAACAATTACATTACTGTCATATTCAATTAGTCAACATAATGCACCAAATGAAGCATTATTTTGCAGTACACGAACAAAAAATATTTCAATATATGAACAATGATGAAATATGATTCTTTCGTATTAGTGACAACACAGTGAACAATCATCACTGATAATTAATCGAGTTAATATTAACAGAAATAATTAAATTAGAGATAACTGATGTAAAACTGATGCTATATGAAATTTTAGTCTGTTTATTTGTTCTATTAATTTTATTACAAGGTTATAATGCAGGAAGCGTATCAGACGACGCTATTTGGCTTATATTCAATATTGACTTTAAAGGATGGATCGCATAGTCCATTGTGATTTTAGTTTTAAATTATTATATGGACCGAAACGCCACACAATTTTAAAAGGTACCTGTTCATTATAACGAGTTCGACGTCGATATCTTCACGGTCTTTATGCAAGAAATCTGACATGAAGTTTGATACTGATTCGTAAGTTATGTGACCGCACAACACGATATGACTGAAACAGTTCAGGAATAATTGCATAAAAATATTATAGTCACGACTAGTAGCTAAATGAAATTAATTGATATAAAGAAATAAATAAATCAATAATGAAATGAACTCCTACATTACAGATTATAATTTTTTATAGTTTTAAAACACAAAACATATAAAAACATCGAATTAGTTCAAACAAAGAATTCATCAAAATTTAGATTTTGTTAAAAAAAGGTAAGTGAATAATGTGTTCAATGATCGTTCCCAGTTAAATTTCTACTTTAACCCCACCCCACGCCTCCCATTTCTTAACAAGTCAGATAAGACATATATGCTCGGTTAGGGTTATGATTCGTGATATTATTTTTCTAAGGTTATAATATGTTCTAACCCTAGAAATGTATGGTTTAATCAAAAGTTTTTGTTTGTTCAAGGTATTTTTGTTGAAATAAGTAAGGTCATGCCAAGAATATCATAGCGCATGATAATATTGGACATAATGTTATCTGAATTACATCGTCCCCCCTCATATATCTTGCTACTTTGATGATCCGTTCTTTTAGCAACCCATCCCCTTACTATAATGTAACTAATCGTTTATTTGTTCGAGCGTGACAACGCACTCATATCATGTAAAAAAAACAGCGATTCATACGAAACAGGTATCGGTTTCATCTATTCTCTGCGGATTCATTCTTCATGGAATATCATCTAACGATCCAGCAACTAAAGGAATAACCTATGGAATACAATCCATCTCGTCTCTAGTATATTACACTCGGGTCAAAACCCACTGACATTGGTGAACTCGGCAGATATTTCATTATTAGACCGAATTGTAATGCGAAACTTATTTTCAATAACGAAAGCTTTAAAGTTTTGTACGTTTTGTCAATATTGCCCACGATGCGACGTAAAAGAACAGGATTTGCTCTGGTTTTATAAGCTTTAAAGTAAGATTCTACGCACTGCGTCTTTAGTAAAATAACGTTTAGACTTTGTATGGTTAAGACACTGCATCTTAGTAATATAACGTTTATACTTTTATGGTAAACACACTGACACTGCCATAAAATGTAAACTACGTATCTGTATGGTAAGATCTTTATTTCACAGTATCTTAGTAGAATAACGTCTATACTTTTTGTGGTGTTCGCTATAATTATCGTCGCTTACTTTATCAAAGCGACTTAACGCGAGTACATGGAAAGGTTATCGATCAGCACGCGGTAACAGAACTGTTAACAACCGAGTCATTCGTCACGAGTCTACCAATGTCAGGGGAAAAAAGAAACGCATAATCACGTGCTTCAACTCTCTCGTCGCTTGCAGTTCACAAAACCTATTGCTTTGTCGTTTTCTATAGTCATCAGAAGCAATTCAATTAACAAGGCCCACGCGCAAGAAAAAAATCAATGATACGACAAACACGTAGACTTTATTTCTGTCAGTTTTGTTAGTAAAATTTTGATCTAAATTAAAGATACAAGAAGTCAGAAAATCATGACAAAATTTCTTATGACTTTTGAGCATCTTCAGTTCTAAATAATCAGAAAATATTTAAAATATAAGCAGTAGTAACCTACAATTTTATTCTGCAGTATATTAACCCAAGAAAAACATTAAGAATCAGAACATAAGTTGTCAGTATTTTCTCTATAATAACAGAGCAATTCCAGTTTCTTGTGAGCAGTAATAGGTTATCATTTTTCTGCTAGGTTTATCCTGCTTAACGAGGTCAACTTTCATCGATCTTGCATCCACTGACCTCGCTTTAAAATCATCCCACCATAAGTGCACATCTCATAGAATTTCACCCTCTCTTCAGCAATAGTACTGCTATAAAATCTACATTTCGTAATGTCTTAATTTCAGTCAAAATCTGGCATAGATTTTGTAATAGAATGACAATTCTAGAACGAACGTTTGCGTAAACATTAGCGATGCAGGGAGCCGATTCATCATCAGATCGATACATTACTTTCATTCAGTGGCGTTAAATAAATGGTAACCGTTCTGGTCACCTTAAGATCCTGTCAGTGTTGTTATTGAATTGAAGATTTGACGGAGAGCCCGTTGTGTGTTTCATTAGCAAAATGGTTTTGAAAATATAACAACAATGATAGTAGGATTATGTAGCTTTTACAGTTAAAACCTCGTTTTAATGTGTACATAAATATGTAAATGAAAATTAACAATATACCAAACGCTGGAACTGTAGTACTACAGTAAACTATTTATGAAGTTACTGTTTAATGAATATAAGTTAATATTATTTAAAGCAAATATACCATAGGCATATTTGAAAAATATGCCTATGGTATATTTTTCAAATATAATAAAATATCATTTTAATGTATTTTTTTCGATCCAAATAACTATCAAAAACAGACTTTTATTTGGTATTATGATGGCGTATTTCTAAATAAAAACTTTTCAGTCAAGTGAAATATCAGATTCCATTATCGTCCATCATTCAATTTATTCAGCTGTATTCAATTTAATTTGATCGAAAATTCGATCACTCAGTCTTTTCTTCTATATGGCTCTCATTTCTCGCTGAATATCTTTATTTTTTCAAAGAATGTACTCGTCATCAGTTCTAACAATTCTACCGTGCTTTCACCGAAACGTCTGATCATCTCGCTATGTTTTTTCAAGTTGTACACTTTCACAAGTATTCTACCATCGTGTTCCAACATAAGCGAGTCACTCGATTCAATCAGTCCAATATTGTTCCTCATCCTCTCGTGTCTATACGAATGAATCAATCAATAGTGTAGATTAGAATTCCACTGATGCTTTCTACAAGTTTTCAACCGGTTTCTGTTTTCTTTTGACGTTTTTTTACGCAAACTTTCAATCGATAGAGGTATCTTTTTATATTTGATTGATCACTTGCTCGGATGAATGTAATCAAAGTTCTGAAGTTTTGATGATTCATTTAAATTAGACGTTTTCATCAGTAAGAGGGTTTTCGTTTTTGCAGGAAAGTGTTTACAGTGTTTAAATCTACTATAATGATTTCAATTTAGTTTCTGTATTGAATTTTTCCTACGCGTAGCGTTGAGCTTGTAAGAATTTTTTTTTTATTTTGGGGAATAATGCGAATAGATAAGAAAAGTATTCATCAGAAATTATTGCAGTCAAATTACACAATCGGCAAAAAACGCTTTTTTACAAATTAAAATTAGAGAAATATAATTGAAACAAAAATATGTACCTACTTAAAAAATGAATACACTGCAGCAATCATATAAAATCGACATTTAATATACTTTTTAGACAAGATGGTATAAAAATATAGACATTATATGAATTATATTTTACTAGAATTAAGCAATATTTCAATAATCGTAAAAAGTTTCTTTATCAAATTATTAAACTACTCAATCATATAAATCATATAATTTCTTATTATACACGCACTGTTTAAAAGCCAAAAATTAAAAGTATTCAAAAAAATGCCACAGGTCCACGATGCATAACGTGCAACGAAATGTTGTTGATTGCGAGCCGCCGGCTATATCATACCCCCCACCCCCTCTCGTCAAACTGATCGCATTTCGTGCGACCGTTTCAAGTTGAAACGACACGACAGCTCTTATTTCATTAGCATCGAATTTAGAAAGCTTTGCTGTCAGAGTTTCTACATATTATGAGAGAGGGAGCGAGACATACCCGAGGTTGATGATTTCATTGAATTGTCGGCTGTTTACGCTTCGAGGAAATATACGCAACTATTTTAACTGAGTTGCATCAAGACAGATCGATAGCGACACTAGTTTTCAGTATTGTAATTTTCATGGAATGGATGAATTTTCAATAACAAATCTGCTTCGCTTCTTAAGAATAGTTAGTCAGTCGATGAAATTAGATGAATTCATCGTTGTTAGTAAGTTTTTAGTTTTTAGTTTTTTTATTTAGTATTAAAACTCTTTGATACTTTTAACATTTACTGAATGTTCTCTAAGACAAGAATGAAACGGGAAGAAATAAATAGATTTACTATTGCAATTTTTACGGCTTTCCATTCACGATGAAAAGATTTGCAGCAAATAGCTTCTTACAATACAAGCAGTTACAAATGCTTTAAATAGTGGAAGTATTTCAAACTCATCGACCTGAAGTCAATAAGAACTCAAATTAGCTTATCGTATCTTTTCAGCACTCAATGAAACTATGAACGCCGGCAGTATTACATAAATTTTATCTCTCTACTGACTAGGCTGTTATACTTCTGAATGGTGAAGGCAAAAATCGATACATGGTACATTATCAACGTTACGAAAGAAATAAAGTCACAAATAATGAAAAACATTTGTATCACAGATCGAATGGAATCACATTAGTGAAAGTAAACAATCATTAAAATAAAGCAACATATTAGAAATAGGAAAAATCAAATGATGAAAATATTGAATGATAATGGAAAATATATCATAAACTAGTAGTGTCTGATGCTTTTTTGATGTTTTTTATAAAATAAAACATTATACTAGATATTTTGATAAACGGTAAACATATACATATATACTTAATACCATTTAATAGACAGTACACTGTTATCAAAGCTTGCATATACAAAATATCCAGTAAAAAATTGCAATTAAAACAATGTCGAATTTAAGAATATTGCTTCATTCTAAAAGTACTTTAATTAAGGCAATTTTTTCTTAGTTTTAATAGAATTTCATCTAACCGTTTCCCGTGTTCTTTTTTATACGAACCCCCGTACTTGCTTCTTGTACCGAGTATATCCATGATTTCAGGAATGAAGCTAGCGAACATGGCCTGCAATGTAATCAGTAATATCTATATAAAGTTTAAATCTAACTTTAAATTTGTTTTACAGTAGATTTAATAACAATGGCTGCCTTTTTGTTTTCAAGTAAAACAGGAATTGTAACTATACTTCATTAATAATTCTTGAAGTTATAAATAGTGGCAATGTTTCAAAGTCTAATATTTTTAATATGATTAATTTCTAATATAATATAATAAAATATAATATATTCTAATGTTTATTTTCATTATTTATCTTAGACATCCACGTTTAGAATATGCACATAAACGTCACTCGCAATTACTGATATCTATTAATATGAATAAAAAGACTAAACTCAATAATCTATGCTCCAAAAACTAAAACAAGTATTTTTAAAATATTTCACTTACAAGAGCACCCAAAATAAAGAAGATCATAAATATCCGACCAAGCGGCGTCCTACAAGCGACATCCCCGTAACCAACTGTCGACATAGTCACCAGAGTGAAGTAGACGCATTCCCAATAAGTCATAGGATGAGGGTCTTTAAAATTATCCAGCAAATCGCCAGAATTCTCGACCTGTTTGCATTAATTTGATATAACGTTGTTACTTGATTTTATTATGGATTACAACGAAGGTAGAAGGCTCATTGATCATTGATCTACTAGCTGAATCAGCTAGCAGATCAATGATATAAATTATGCATCCATGTGCAAGTTTAATGTGAAGAATATATTCTGAAACTGTCAAAATAAAACTTATACAAAGAAACGCACAGCTAATTTCACGAACTAAATATATGAAAGTTCAGTTACGAGAATAGCTTTATGTTCAATAAGTATCATATAGCAATATCAGTGAAACTCAATTAATCACATCGTCATAACATTTTTCAGCACACTCTGTGAGATGTAAAATGAAATAAAATAACAATTATTTTAACAACAAATTGGCTGATATTTAGCTTTATTCAAAGCTAGGATTCGTTACTTACAAGATGAACAAAGCCAGCACCAGTAAACCAGACGCTAACAAGAGTGGACATAAGTTGACAGAGTCTAATGGCATTCGATGTTTTCAGTATATTCAGATACTGCAACACGTCTGGGATTGTCATCAGTCGTAGAGCTCTTGTAAATCTAAAACCTTCAAATAATAACATAAATTAAATCTTTAAAAATTAATAGGTGACTGTAATTTAAAAGTAAATTTTAAAAATGACACTCAAATTATCGCTTTACACCATTAAATTTAATTAGCATTCATAACGGTTTTTGTTTTATTTACAAATTAATGTGAAGAATGTTAGTTTTAAAAGAAGTAGTTAAAGAAGGGAACCAAGCATTGGCCCAAATGTAACGTTCCATCAATAAAAACCTTCACCCCAGAGACTAAAGAAATATTCTTATAAAGAAACTGTCAAGTAACTTAAAACATGGAAAGAGAAAATATTATCTTATATACAAGTGCCATACAATATAATTTTAAACATATTAATAATTCAGGAAGCTATATAACTAAGCATAGTAAGATACCTACCTAACCAGTTTCGATTTAGATAGATAGCAACAAAGGACGGCGGAATGGTAAAGTAATCAACCACAGAATAAATCTCGATTAAGAAACTCAGCTTTTCAGGAGCTGCCATAAACTGAAATCAAATATTAGTAAAAGTTAATTTTTAAAATTCTACAAAAATTCTAGATTTATAACAAATCGACAAGTCGATTAGCAAATTATGACTTGTTTCGACACTGCATATATTGAAGTAATAAGGTAAAGAAAAGGTAACGTACCCGAATAAAAAAGTAAATCATGAAGAAAATATTGAAGGCGAGATCAACTTGCTGCATTTTATTTTTCGCCCATTTATCGCACGATTCTACTGAATATGATCTATAGTCAAAAAATACCCAGAAGTTAATCGATCAATTAGTATAATATAAAATGCAATCATATCTGAATATAATTCAACAACATTTGAAACTATATTCAGCATTTTAAATGATCGCAACTTTAGCCCAACAATTTGCGTTCATGTTTTTTGTTACAAGCTTCAGAATGAGCTAAATTATTTCGAATCAATAATGAAAAAATTCTCTTTTTTAAGAAAACCGCTAAAATCTTCTTATATATCACACGCAGGACTGTATTTATTATTTCATATCATTCCCATAAGTGCCTCGCAACAAAATATACCTCGAAAGTTTTTATTACCGCTAAGCTAGTCGGCATTTTAAACGACAAAAACAAGTATACAGTTACATTGACTGTAATCAGAAATTTATGAGTTGAATCGGTGACTTTGACGAGACGCCTGGGTCCAGTAAAAAGGCAATGAGAGTATACAGGGCAGTCACTTGGCTGACATCGGAATGAAATCCTCTGTCAAACAACAAGAGTCATTACGAATCCATTTGTTGTCAGCTATTTGCTATATGAGAGTCTCGCAAAAAGATCTCATTCTGTGTCGCTTGAGTTTTTGGATGATGTAAAAAGTTTTGTCTTATTTATACTTCTGGAGCTACACTGGCTTGCAGATCTATTTTCATAAAATTGCGTTGTTGTCAGTGAAAGAATGCAATACTAATCTTGAGCTTAAAATTGTCACTGATTCCTACTGTATTACATTTTCATTAACTAATATAATAACAACTAGCATGCACTAATTAATATAACTAACATGCAGTGGGAATATTATAGGTAAATTAATGCAGGATGCACGAACGAGTCCTCATGCCATTCCATAGGACTACACACACTTCCGGTCCCCTACATCCGGGTATTATTAGGTAATCACAGCCTATTAGCTATCGTCTACTGTATCTCGAAAATCGATCACGTGGTTGGGATGCTGACGAATCAGAAAAGAGGTTTAGATTACATTTCGTAGCAGTAATTTTGCGTAATTTGATGGAATGCAAAATGTCGTGAGATATGCGATTAATCGATTTCGAAAAGACCTTCTCTGCTTTTAATCAACAAATCGAGTCTCGTGATAGAAAAAAAGCATTGTTTTAATCAGTTACATCTCTGTATAATTACTATTTAAAACAGTAATAGAAAAGGATCTAAGACATTTGATAAAATAGCTTTTTATAATCATTTTACAGTCATATATTTGCAATGAGAATTAATTTATAGGACGGGATATGTTTATAAAATAATATTATAATACAATTCAAAAGACATATTGGAATAAATGTGAGTGTTTATCGCTTTCTGCAAACATACATTTATAACAATTGTTGATTTTTCTTCTTAATAATAATAATAATAAAAGTAATTATGTACATGCATATTTATGAAAAGTTCATACTTTGAGCGACTTGATGATAGATATTTAGCAAATGCACTATAATCAGCGTTTAGTTCGAATTGCGAGATTAACAATAGGTTATAAGAAATACTCTATGCCTTTGTATACCTTTGATGCACTGTATTTATCAATCATATGCAAGATGTGCTTTTAATACAGTATATTAACAGATGTAAATAAGTATAACAATTACTATGTCTAAATTATGTCTTTTTTCAAAAATGAAACAATATTTAAAAATCTACTTTGTACTCAACGCTTACCCTGACGTGTCAATAAAATATATGATGAGTGAAGCAATGCTCAGCAGAAATACTAGCACCACCTAACAGAAATGAACAACAGAAAGTTATAATTAAGGAAATTTACAATATCTAGCTAGGCCTGTAGTATAATTTATAAATGCAATGAATTGTCTTACTTTAACTCAATGAATCATAATGCTCTTTATTTGATTAAAATCAATAAAAGATTTATGTCTCTTCAGCATCAAATCAGATATCATCGCATACAAACAGCACTCGGTTTTTACATGAAACTGACGAAATTTTTGCGTATATAATTGAGTTGTAGAAAATAGAATTCGACAGGGAATATCAAAAAATTGTTACACGAGGAAGCTTAAACCTATTTTCGTCTCGAATCTTAAGTTCGTTTAGATATTCCGATCACTAGAAGCTTCCATCTATCGTCAAGAGATGACCTGTCGTCCAATCGACTCTTAAATCTTGTTAGTAGAGACTATCTCGACTAAATTTGCATGAAAACGTAAACACTGACTTATGTTCCTAGCAGTTGAATTATTATACCAAAACAAAAATTATTCGTATAATTTGAATCGATATTTGCACAGCAAAAGACATCAGATAAGATTACTACATCTATATTTTTGATTACTACATCTATATTTTATTTGATGTTTAAAAACAGTATCTAAATATATAATATATTCAGTGAAATGGTTTAAACTCTAATGACAACAGTTAAGCAAATTGTTGATAAGATAAGATTACTTAGTTAAAGTTGACACTATCCATTTTAAATTTCCTATCTAATTTTAAATTTTGTGTTGTAATGTAAATGGTTTTTGTTGCTTCATTAATTCGTATTATATCAAGTTGTTTAATTTGATCGACTACATTTTTTGCCCATTATCCACATATTTACTAACCATTCTTAAATGGTAAAATTTAAAGATTGTATAAATTCTTTAATTAAAATACCTTCTAAATCAAAACTATCCAATGCATCTGAAAACAAAGCATCTGTAGTTGACAACTGTACATTTTATCCAATATTTCTCTCGCATCACATTTAGCCAGATGGTGAAAATATATTTTGACAAACAAATGACATTTCTGCGTGCTGACGTTCACATATTTCTCTTTTAATCCTTCTAGACTTTTAGGAGAAATAAATCTATTTTTCCCATGGCTCGCGTAGACTGCATCGCAGTGTCGTCTGCCGTATAAAAATTGTTTTTGGTATCCACCAATAGCAAGATGGGATAGATGAATTGGCGGGAAAAGATTTACTTCTATCCACCAATAGAAAGAGAGGATAGATGAAATGGCGGGTACAGATTTACGATGACTCCATGTTCACGGCTTGTTACGCATACTAACGACTTGTGTGAATTTTAGCTTATGGTTGCTGAAATTTGGTGTTGGTAAAATAAGTTTATATATTACCCTATGAGACTCCGGAAAATTCTTAGTAGCAATTTGATAACTTGTGACAGTAATAAGTTTACAATTTTACTGATTATAAATACAGTAATTTTATATAATAAAGTATTTAAAAATATAGTAATTTTATAGATGTAACGTTACGTAAGCTTTTCATCAATGTTATCATCTTCATTATAATATCTATAGTTTAATATTATAATATCTAATTAACACAACAATACATTGACAAATAATGAACATTACAAGTTACAACAAATTAATATAAATCACGCATGCAGTCTGATTACTATCCTGAAAGCATTCATTATTGTTACATAAAAAAAACTTTCACGCGGTAATTAGAGCTCAAACTGATTAATAACGAAGATGCGCATCTCTCGGAATTGTTATTAAGGAAAGTTGCATTCTTTGCGTTAACGCAAAGTCATTACAATAAATAACGCATCTCGTTAGTTTTAAGAAAATGTGTTCAGTCAGACGCACTGTGACGCATGTGAAAGTTGAGCGATATTGAAGCAGCCTATTTAATCGCGTAGAAAGAGGATTATAAAGAAGACGAGTAATAATATAGAAAGATGATAATGCAGAAAATAATGAGAAAGGATAAGAAAATGTGAAAACACAAAGGAGAAAGGAATTGAAAAAAAGGAAAAACGAAATGCCATGCACACAGATAACTGGAAATTTGTGAATGCAAAAAAATGCTAACTTCGACATTGGAGATACACATAAGTAAATAAATTGTATTATATATACACTATAGAATGTATAATACAATTTGATAGTGTATAATACAATTATTAAAAAATCAAAACAAAGAGTTATTGTAAAATCAAAACAGCAGAGATGCTGTATTGCTTCATTTATCATGCAATTTGTTAAATCATTTATCGTGCAACCATAGTGCTGCAATAATTGTTACAATAATAACACTGTATTTTCAAAGCAATAAATATGTGATATGAAGATAATGATATTAAATGTTAAAATAAAAATTATGAAAACGTGAAGTATAAATAATATCAATAGTCTACTTACAAGAATTCTGCCCGTAGTGGTCTGCCCTGAGATCAGCTCCCCGGCCCAGTCCTTGGCCTCGGTTGCCCATCCGATCTGAGCGTCTAGCGTCGCGTTGTCGGGCGAACCCTTCCCCTGCCCTCCCGACGACTGGGAGGAGGGCGGTGGGGTCTCCTGGTTCCTCGAGTCGCAAAATAACCAGGAAAATATCCTGGCGAGTAAGACTAAAAGTAATCCGGTGAAGAATGTAATGAAACTTGAGCAGAGGAAAGCGTACCAGTGAGGATCTTTGCGGCAGTCATCTTCCGTTACGGTAGAGATACGCGGTGACGTTGATGCTGACGTCATTGTGATTATTCAATAATAATTTATGACAGTGACGTCATTGTGATATTAATTAATAAGAATTTACGTAATGATGTCATTGATTGCGTTGGCTGCGTGATATATCCTCGAATTGTCAAATAACGTTATCATATTTACATGTCGATGTACGCGTGTTTGCTTATTTATTACGTTTATATATGGTAAACAAGTTTTGTTAGCTAAATTAACAAATTCACATTTTATGAAAAGATAAATAATGAAAGTTGAATCATTTGTGTGAAACATTAAATTTGTATAATGTCGTTACAACCGATTGTGACGTTTATATATGTTGATACAATAACTTTGTCATTGTATCAGACATGATATTATTTTTCACCATTTCTTTTAAACACTTTTTAATCATCGTATGACAAACGCATATGAAAAAAACAGTATTGTACAAAATAAAGCAAAAATCAACAAAACTCTACACAGGCATTTTATATAACACGATGTCATAAAAGTTAATCATAATTCAGCTATGCATAGCATAGCAGTGTCAGTTTCAATATTGAAAATTTACAACGAGGCACCTTACACTATATCCAGAAAGATATTTATAAGTATAAACTCAATCTACAGGAAAAGTATCTGTATCTAGCGGAATGACTTAATCGCTACATCACTCATCGACCCACCCGATTACAGCTGCAGACGACCGATAAATGGCATCCGGGTAACAAACGGAGAATTTCTACTGACATTCAGAAACGTGCACAGAATTTATCCAAAACAAAGTCGCATTCTATACGGAATGGAACATTGCAAGGTGCTGATTAAATGTTACAATTTGAAGAATTCGACGAAATGCGGTAAGAAATGGGATTATGAAAGTAGTGATATGAAGAATTTTGATGTGTGGGTCATTGAATGAAGAAAATGCAGGCAGCGTGCGACTAAAAAATTCTTATTTTGGCTCTCAGATGATATTTTAGATACTGCTGCCATTTAGTAAGAAGTATTATTCTATTGACATTGTTGTTATTGTGTATTGATTTCACTGTATCGAACAAAGTTTAATTGACAATTGAACTAGTTAATAGAGCACTAGTTTATAGTCGTATCTGCAATCAAGGTCACATTAACAATTTTAATATTAAACACCTTTCATGTAAAATGTTAGTTTGGTTTTGGATAGTATAGCAATAATTGTCATTTCATCGCAGTAAATCGAGCATTTTTTGTAATCATCTGAATCCAAAATACATCAACATTTCATTCATTTATACCACTGAGTTTCAGAAACTGAATTCAGATTGTGAATTTAACTTTCACAGTAATCTTATAAAAACTAATGCACCTGTTCAGAGGCGTTCATTGTTTCTAATGAAACAAATACGTCTTGTTTATTTCTAATATCATTCGATGCATCCTATTCACAGCTTCCGAATCAATCTCAGTAATAGTATAGCCTCTTTATATGAGTAGGTAGAAACGCCGTGTGAACATACAACACTCGATCGATCGATACGGGCTCTTGTCAGTGAAAGTATTCGGCTTCACTGTATTTGCTTTTGGCTTTATTATATTTGCAATCTGCTGTGATCAGACGGTTGCAATCAATGAACATTTTGCTTCTCATTACAACAGTTACTGTCCTCGGTAAACATTAAGCTTAACGTTGCAAAATGAAGTAGAGAGGTCGGCTGTTAGAATTTCCATTGGTGAAATTTGTTTAGTAATATTTCTGAAAAGTTTATCGCATCGTTTTGCGATGTATTTTATATGTCTAAATATTAAAGATATTGCTGATAAATATGTGTGCATATTTTGCAATTTACAATACATAAATCTTACATTTATCGATCCGTGTGCACACGATCCATATAAAATAAATAAAGAACAATGTTACAATGATGTCGCACATAGCACTACAAATTACCTATAATACAATAAACCATATTTTCAATTTTAAATTAGATAAAGAAACTGACAATAATATCTAACACAAGATAGCGTGCATAAATTCTTAGGTGTGAACGAGGAGTCCAAATTTTGACCTTGGGAGGCAGATTGTTCAATAGTTTGAAACCTTCGACGAAAAAAACAAGAATCAATTTCGTGATTTCAAGTATTCGTCAAACTTGCCTCTTCTGAACACAACTTTTGGTTACAATATAATACAATCTATCAAATTAATTTCTAGTATCTAATTTAATTTCTGTTACCATGTTTGAAGTCAAAGATATATAGAGTGTATAATGGATCCATGTTTTTAGAGCTGTTGTTCTTCAGTCTAAAACTGATGGATCTACCACAGCGTTGCAAAATCACCCAATTTCACCATAACAGATGCATGATTTTTAAGAAATTTTTATATAATAATCAATCTCTGTTTTCGATAAATAAAAAACTTTTCCATCGAAATAGAAGGTTTAAACTTGAAATTGCACGAGCAGTTTTATGAGCACGTCCTCGAGATTTAATCTTCAGGTCAACGTCGACGTTGTTGCCTTTTATCGACGTGGATCAATATCGACCAACTATGTGCGTGACGTATCGATTGACATATTGGATGATCTATGGTCCGAATTGTGATCTTGTCACGAGGCATGATAGCGAATCCTGCTGGAGTGAATGGACATTGATTCTGTTGACATGTACAGTTAAATGACAGTCAGAAATTTTGATGAGTAATGCCAAAATACAACTGAGTCATAGACACCAAACAGATTATTAATCCGTAGAAATGATTTTTGATTTCCATTATTATAATTTAAGAACATTTTCATTGTATCGAATAGATGATATAATATTTACAGGGCATACAAATAAGGCTTACATAGTGTTGTTTATATTTGACTAAGTTGAACCAAAAAATGTACAAAACCGAAATACTTTAAATAAGTATTAAATTACTAATGTTTATAATATCTAATCGTATTCGTATTAATTAATTATTTCTTGAGAACTATCTTTTAAGTTGTATTGATTGTTACAATTCGTCACGCTGTTTTAATTAATACTGTTTTATTAGAAGTACTCACCGTGAATGCCGCTTTAATTGTTTACAACACAATGAATGTCTGTTTACAATAAATATATATTACGGCACACAAACCTACTTTTTAAAATCTCTCTTTCGAACAATTATCTTCGGCGACGATGCTCGGATTTAATTTAATAGATTATTAAATTTTATTCGTACGACAATTTAATTTTTAAAACAATATTGACTTTTTAGAGTTTCAATAACTCCTAATTATTCAAATTCTTTGCGGAAACGGAAAATAAAGATACAGAAACTGTGTACAGTATTATCAACTTAACGGTCAAATCCAATAGTACGCTATTAATTAAAAGTCATGTTAATTTATAACACGACTTTTAAAAACTAACACATTTTAAAATTAATTTGTTCTGTTTAAATATTCCTAATTGTTAAGCAATCCAAATGTAGATTTAATCGCTAACGTTACTTCAAACACGAGTTAAATTTTATCTAAATTTTGACCTTAAGCTCTGCATCTATTGTTTTGTTTAAAATAATCGTAAGGTATGAACGATTATTTTAAACAAATTCCTTTTCGCACAACGTTCTATAACTACTGATAGATTTACTTTTCGCTTTTAGAATAATATCTCCATCAACTCGATTAGTTTACAAAACACCTGCAGAAACCGCAGCTGCACTGTGTCACTAGAAGCAACTTTCCAATACGTCGCATTTAACGCGAGGACAAATCACGATCGACGCAAACGCAAGCTCAGCTGAGAATCGATAAGGAATTAATGCTACCGCAGCAACTCGGCCGCCGTTACCGGTTTCAGTTATTATAAGAGTCAATATATTATATTGCGTGGGCATTTTATTGAGTTCATAAATGGACTGGTGTTTATTATATTATACTGAATGCGTGCAAGTGATTACAACTGCATGTAAACGCAGAAAATGATTACTTTGTAACTGGAAGTAATTATTTCGTTACTGTTATCATAGAAGTTATTATGTATGCGTGCGTTGAATTGACGTTACGTTAACTTAGCACCATGTCGAACTGATTACTGGTGACCTCTTGCTTACAATAATACTATTTCAATCCTACATAGAAGTGGCTGCAATATTCCTCCATATATAATTACATGGAATTGATTATTTCACTGAATTTAATATATTTTAACTATCTATAATTAAGTAATGCATCCAATCGTTGAACCAAAGCGCAATATACCCGCTAACTACAAGCTGCCCATTTACAGCAGCACTTTGTCTAGGACCAGAGGCTTTTAGCGAATTTAAGAGCTTTTTCTCTCTCGGAGGCAATTGAGTTAGAGCTTAAAACGATTTATGATGACGGCTGCATTAGAGCAAAACGGTATGAACATGATTAATGATTGAGAAAAGAATGTCAATTTTTGCAGTTCATTTTGGTCATGAAATGTAAAAGCTAATGCAATTATTATCAAATTATGATCCTTATTTGGGTATATGCTGATTGTTTTTTGTTTTGTGAAAAATGACTGAAATCCTTTTAAGTAAATCCGCAAAAGTCATTATTTGAAACGATAAATTTAGAGTCGTTTAACTGTATTTATACTCAAAGTAAGAACACATTTTTGCTTCTTTTAAAATATAAAATATTTCCAGATTTTCTTTGGACTTCAGATGTTGCTATAAAAAAACAAGACTGTTTTTATACAAAATGATTATTAACGCCTGAATGGCTTCTTCGCTTGAAGCACTTATGTCATGTTGCAGCTTTCAAGCCTGTGCGTCACTGCAGTGAAAGCCGGTCACCTGGAAACTGAAGCAACTTACGAGAATTTTTTCAACTAACAAGAGTGCTTTGACGTTGCTGTGAATTTAGACAAAATTTCAATTTTCTTTTGAAAAATAAAATTTCAATATACCTGTACATTTTTACTAAAGATTTTAGTACAACTAATACAGCATTTTCTATAACATTATGTAAATTATATCTTGTCAGACTCTCTATCCAAGTATATTTCCCAGAATCGATAGATACGAAAGTTGTCGAACCCGAGAAGTCATTAACGATAACTTTATTCAATTTATTGAGCAACTACATTGACAACTTAATGATGATAGAACGCAGAAATGTCAATAAAATGTAATGTTATTGCTGAGAATGTGGTCATATCTACAGAAGCTCTTTTAATGTGAAACTTCATTTAGTTGTATATTCACTTCTCTGTATACAAAGTAATGTAGAGGGGCTGTGATTGCTTACAAAAAAAATTAGCGCGCGTCTTGTTATTCTTAACGTTCTTCAACATCAATGAGATCTTATATCAAAATATATCCTATAATTATGATTTTTTTGCATCTAATGCTGTCATTATAGTAGTAAATCAGCGGTTCCCAACCTGTGGGTCGCGACCTCAACTGGGGTCGCCTGGCAATTTGCCAGGGTTCGCCTGAGACCTTCTGACATTTTTTTTAATAAAAGACGAGGTTTTGTGTACAATGTACATGCAATGTACATGCAATGTATATTGCACAATACACACTGAAGATGTAAAGTTAAACATTTTATTCCTTTGTAAATTGATTTTTACAAATATTGAGAAAAAAATGTAACAAATTGTTGCGTTGGGGTCTCGACAATTTTAAAAAATTTATCGTTGAGGTCGCCACAACTTGGCAAATGTTATTAAGGGGTCACAGCATCAGAAAGGTTGGGAACCGTAGTAGACATATTGTAGGCGAAGAAATCGTTTTTATTTCGAAAGAATCATGGATGAAAGGGTATCTGTCAAGTTTATCAAAATGTAACAGTTGATTAACTGAATTTTAATGTAAAATAGAAATTTTATCTACGCACGCAAAGTTGTTATATAAGTAATTGTTACAAATTAAAGATTATGATTATGCTACGCAGGGAACAAAAACTGTTCTCGTTAATACAAGCATAAATAATTTACACACGATCAAAGCCAATATTACAATAGTAGCAGTTATTACAATACTAACTATGACAATATTAACGACATAATATTATTATATTTCCTAATTGTGTATTCTTATAATGACATGCATAAACAATAAACTTAATAGGATTTAGATTCCTTTATACTTAGTAATCTGTTCCCGGTATAAAATACTACGTGTTTTGTCATCTTGTTGTTGCGATAATGAATCAGAGGATTTTACCGAAGCACATTAGCCCACAGGCGGTACAATGCATGATTGCATTGCGAGGTCCCGTTTTCTTTCCTAGCGTTCCTATACGGATAAAAGGCGGCTCAGATTCTCTCAATCGATAATCTGCTGTCTATTAATAGACCGGTGATCGATCGGTAGCTCGTCCATCTTTATCAAAGATTGTTTACGCTCCGAGGCAGCAGCTTGCAGCTGAAGAGAGATTATGGATGCGTCGATGATTAATCCACAACGAATAGGGGATTAAGATAATCCTCGTAGAAGCCTAGTTTTATGGAGGAAAGAGTCGAAATACAAATTTGTATCAACGTGATATTTGAAGATTCAAGGAGACTAAATCTTGTTTCTTACCCTATGCGTTTGCTTAACTTTTATAACAAGTTATTAAATTACACATTGTATACGCTTATAGTATACTGTTGAAGTGGATGAATTAGTTTATTCACTTATTCATTATTCCATTTATTTATTGCTGCTACAAAATTCTGTAACAAATATTCAGTATATTATTATGAACGCATCAATTCAAAACTATCAATCAAATTTTCATTTCGTTAAAAATAGTTTCATTTTAAAACATTTGTATGATTCCGTTTTCATAAAATAATTCACCTGGTCTTATGTTTATAAAGCTGAGAATACACGGCACGACTTTCGTCCAGTTTCGTCCAGGGTGAAAAGTCGTGCCGTGTGTTCTTGAAAGCCCGGACGACTTTTGACTGGAAGAAAGTCGTCCAGTCAATTCGTCCAAGCAAAAGTCGTCCAGTCTTGAAAGCTGCAAGCACCATTTTATGCAAATTTGACCCAGCAAAACTGGAGCATCAGCCA
>JAQIXG010001795.1:0-20126 GCA_034700105.1 Oconnorella tubifera | reverse complement strand
GGGGAAATTTCCGGGGGGGAGATTTCCGGGGGGGAAATTTCCTAGACCCATTTAAAGTAACTTAATTGAAATGAAGACATTATGAGTATTATAGACTAATCTACTTTGATAAAATCTTGTTTAACTACACTGTATAACACTGTTTTATTTTCAATTTTCTGCTCGGATAACCATTGTCATTCTGCAAAACTATCAGTGACTTGCAAAAGCAATATAGTTCTTCTAAAAGCGTTAAGACTTTGTAAATTTCAATATTCCTATCCAGAGTATGTTTTAGTATACCTGATAAGAAAACTTATACTATTTCAATTTTATACTGCTCCCCAAATCAAATTATTTATAAAATAACAAAAACTGAAACGTGTTAATGTTATGGATAACTTAAATTGAATATTATACATTGTAGCTGAATATCGCAGTGATGAAAAATTGAGAAAAGAACGTGAACTGAAAACTAAAGTCCTTGTGGCATTGGACAAAAGAATAAGACCTTGGTAGATCAATATACTCAAGTTGCTAACAACCTAGTATCTAGAACATCACTTTATTAGAAGCAAAAACCAAGGCAGAAAATAAATTGATGCTTTAATTTAATATGTTGGATTAAATTCTGATGTTTCTGTGTTGAATTGATCAATTTTTTTTCTATAATTCTCTGTTATTTTCATGATTTCTCTAGCTCTCTTTTCATTAAATTACTTGATAATAACATATATTTTACAGATCATCATGACTGTGATAGAAATTAGCTTAAATAGAGTTATTAGAGTTTGACACATAAGTTGAGTAATTATAAAGAAATAATTTCTCTCAAAAATCACAAAACAAAATCATTAAAGAGAGCAAATCTGTATTTTCACATCACAAAATGATAAAAGAAAGTTCTAAAATAAACAGATTTTGTACTTCTATTATCTTAAAATTAGTTTGCTTAAGTTTATTCAACTTTATAATTTATTTACATCTCCAGGTTTAAATCAGTTGCTTAAAATGTATAAAATTCAGCCTAATAAAACAAGCTCACCAGCTTAAAAGATTAATACTGGTGATTCGCTTATGTACTAAAGATCAAATTAACATTTAATTGTACATCAAAATGACTTAACCTTTTTGGTCTTATATTGATAAGATAGAAAGACCTACAATGCACCTAATATCTTTTAAGGTGCTTAGAAAAAAGTGATGCCAAAAATTAGAGCCAGAATTTTATTCTACAAAGAAAATAATGAAAATCTATTGTAAAAGTGAATAATTTGACTTAAATATGCAAATTATTTACAGTATTTTATTTAAATGGCTTCAAAAATTGCCACTTTAGCCAAATGGAAAACCTTCTTAGACTTAATTTTAAGATATATAAAATTAATCATAAAAAATCGATCAAAATATGAATTCAAATTTCATTCCCTCCCTAAATTCAAATTAATTAATTACATGAAATGCATAATCAAAATCAGTCCATAGTCAATACTAGCTAAATATCTGCACTACGCTGCATTTATACAAAAATGTAGAGTAATTTAAAAAACCCCAACTTTTCAATTAAAAGTTCTCTTAAAACTAAAATCATAAAACAAACTGCATGAAACAGTTCAGTTCTAAAGAAACATTTCAGTCATGTTATGCTGCTCTTAATTAACTAATAGTTGACATCTTGTCCCGGTGGACCTGTGAAGCTGAACTTCAAAATGAATGGATTCTTACTCACTACAAGAAATAAATATACAAAAAGCTTTATTCTGCATCATGTTAACAATTGAATTTGATTATTGATAAAAATTGTATTTACATTATTATCTGCTAAAATGTAAATACAATTTAATGCTCAAATTTATTTCAATGCTCTGAAATTCAACTTATATTATTTTCGCGGAATATATACCAAATATAATAATAAAATTACTATTAATAATAAATTAATTCTAGTAATATGAAACATAAACTAAGAATAGTCGTAATTTACTACTGCTACTACTACTACATATAGAAACAATATCCTCATGAAAATAAGTAACACTCCTATATAAACATAAATTATATTCATTCATCAATATCCAAACAAAACATTGAAGCACATTAAAAATAACAATAAATGTGATACATTAAGAATGAAGAAATATTTCTGTGTTTGACATGAAATAGTAAATACAATTACCAATGTAATAATGTAGCAATAAAACTAACCTGGATTGTTCAACTGAGTGTGATTACAAACAACCAAAGCCTCAAAACAATCGTTCTTATTTTCCCATTCAAGGATTCCAGTACAACTTTTCTCATCTACATCAAAATACCAACAATTATTCAAATAAAGTCAACAGACACACATATATATAGAGTACAAGAATTTGAAAGTAATTTAGCTCATTCATTTAGCCTTGTATTTCAGATGTTGTAATTTAAAACATAGAGCATAAAGTAACAGTGCAATCCAGCCTTTACAAGATTTAAAATGAGACTAGTTTATAGATATAGAATACACAAGCATCTCAATAATGAACAAAGCAAAACCAAAACGATTAAGCACAAAATAGAAGTAAATGTATTAAGTATCTTTAACGGTAGTTAATAATAACTTATTATAAATTATTTTTAATATAAATTTAAAAGTATAAAATTCCATTTATAGTAAAAAATCAAAAGTTTTAATAAAATATAAAAATAATTAGTACCTAATACCAATTAATATAGATTAATTTGTTATTAGATTGATAACTAATAAAATTACAAAAAATGCAGCTATTGGCTGATAACAAATGACTTACTTCTTGAAGGAAAAAGTTTAACTTTAGATGGTGGTTTACAATCAGCTTCAAGAAAGATCTTAATGACATCGTCTTCTTTTATATTCGCTGGAGCATTGAAGAAATAGAGAGACTTGGTTGGACCTTGGATGCGTGCAAATCAATTAAGGATCACAGAGACTTTTATTTTTAAAAAACTTAATAACTCACGTTTAAAAAAATACAAATTTAGACTTATTAAAAATTGAGAGAAGGAGACAATACATTTATATTAGTTACGAATAAGCTCAATTTATAATTATCATCATCATCATCTTTATAACCGTAATCAGTAATATCATTCGTAATAGCAAAGACAGTTTCTCAAGTGTTCAGCTACTTTAAATTAAAACGAGTAGTGTACAACAACATAATTATTACAGTAAATTGAAAGCCATAGAGTTGGTATACGATTGTAAAAAATGTAAAAAAAATCAGTTCAAATTACTACTAAAATGCATCTTCTCATCTAAATTGATTTTAAGCAATTTTCTATAGTTTGAGCGAAAGATATTGGCAGGAGTGAAGAAAGTGACCACCAAATAATACAAAATTTTTAAAACATTTCTACTTACGTCATAGAATTAATAATATGAACTTAATCAAGCATAATGCTATCAGTTTTAACTAATATTCAAAATCTAACTACTTTAAAATATAATTCACTGTAATGCAGTGGAAAAAGGATATGATTCTTTGACGCAGCCTCAGGAGTTGTGAACCTATTATTACGATTGCCCATAAAGTCTACAAATGAGGGAGATCCATCAAACAAAGCTGTAGGATTTGGTACATCCTGAATGAATGCTTGCTTGGAAGGACTGCACAACAATCACAACAATGCAGCAATGTACAACAGTATAGAATTAAGACCTACCCGCTTGTTTGTTTCAAGATTCACCAAAGGGCAATTTAATGATAAATTAATTCATAACATATGCACTAAATAGCATTCATTCTACAGTGAATGGCAGTGCATGTCAACAATTAGTTCATCTCACTGCATGTGTTATGAATCATGTACTTTCATTAAAGGGTTTCTGTGCAACCATATCATAACTAAATTTACATGTCGTTCAAAAAAAGGGTAAAATTGAATCTGAAAGATATTTCTGGTTTAGATTAGAACTATTTCTAATCTAAACCTTTGCAATGTAAACTGTATACATACTATTATTAGTTGCCAAAACGAATAAATAGAAAAAATCATAAATACCCGAGTCCAAACTTTCCTCCAAACAATGAGCATCCATTAAGATACTTCATAACGCGATCACATGACATTGCGTCACCCATCTGAATCATTGCAGCGCCCTCTTTGCTCTTTAGAAATTTCACCTAAAATCCAAATCAATTCATTTTAACGTTAAAAGTATTAAAAGTAACTAAATGTATATAAATACTTTAAAAAATGAAAAAAAGAGTTATCGAGAATTAAAATAAGAATTTTATATTAACAATGCACACAGAGAAAATATTCTGCAACAATTTAAAGAAATCTGCAAAAAATATGCTACCCAAACCTAATATAACAAAATATCAAACAAGAAAAAATGTCAATATAAATTTCTTCAAAAACCTTACCCTGACAACATTTCCGTACAAACAGAAAGCATTAAAAAGCCTCTGACAATTGATCTTTCCTTCTGGTAATCCATAGATCATCAGAACACATCCCTGATGCTGCATGCCACTGTCACCGGAAGGGCCGTCATAATCTGGCATTGGCTCGCCGTGAGGGGGTGCCCCTCCTCTGTATCCACCTCTCATTGACCCTCCTCCTCCACCTCTACCAGAAGGAGCACCATTCCTTCCTCCGATCAGTGGAGCAGGTCCAGCACCACCTCTGGGAGGCACTCCTAGTCTACCTGGAGGGCGACCGTAAGGATCATGATAGGGATCCTGAAGACAATGCAGGTTTGTTGTACAAATGACATGATAATGAATTATAATTATTGTCAAGTTCTATAAGTCGCACCTCTTATTTTAAACAGTGATCAATACAATCATCGTAATTGACAGGTTTTAAGATTCTATCAATTGCTTCAATTGCTGTATTTATATTGTAGTACTTGGCTCTTCATGCTGAAAGCAAACTGCATTTTAATTCTAAGCTTTTGCATACCGATCAACAGAGCTATACATTACTGGAACACAAAATCTTTCACAGTTTTTTAATTAGTTTAAGACATAATCGAATAACAAGATATTAATTACTGACCCACAATAAACTTCATTGATAAAATAAAATAACATAATAAAACTATATTGTCTAGTTGACAACTAACCTGAGGTGGACGGCCACCTGGAGCTGGGTATCTCTCTGCTGGAGGATACCTTTCCCCTGGTGGATACCTCTCTCCTGGTGAATACATATCACCAGGGGGATATCTCTCTCCAGGAGGATATCTTTCCCCTGCAGGTGGATATCTTTCACCGCCTGGAGGATACCTCTCCCCAGCTGGAGGCTGCCCGCCTGCTCCACCACCACGTCCCCTGTATGCATCAAATGACTCTGGACCACCACGATGTCCATAATCCTCATCAAATCCTCCCAGATCTGCCAGGGGGATGGGTCCACGTCTGGGACCAGGCTCCTGGTAGCCTCCTGGCCCTACTCCACCTAAACAGCAGGAATGACTCAGGTTATTATAAAAAGTAATTAGATTTTATCATAAATTTAAGATAAAAGAGCTATATATGAACAAGCTTCAATTAACAGCACAATTAACTGAACAATGTTACCACTGAATATAAATGCTATTACTATTAATTTAAATTCTTTCGCAGTCTGTATTAATTTTTCGTTATCAAAGAACAACAAAGTGACGCATAAAGCAAACTAGTAACATTTCTAGATACGTCACATACCAAAAGGTGGTCCACCAGCTCCAGCGGCTGGATTACCAAACTTAGGATCTGGCAGCAACGGTGTTCCCTTGGGTGGCTCTTTACCTGCAGACCACAAAAATGATGAATCGATTACACTGGACTTGATTTTATATACAAGTAAACAATACACATAGAATGTGCATCATTGAATGCAAGTATTGGAAGAGAAAACTTGAATACCTCACGCTGCATCACTCACGCAAGAGTATCACAGTGAACATCATACAATACCAATGGAATGTTTTCAGGTACATGTGATTGAATGTGTCCAGATAATGACACTGATAGACACGATGTATCCATCTGAAATATAAAAAAGGAATCATTCTGTGCAATGTCATAAGTTAATAAAATGTAATATAATACTAATTTAATACTACAGTTTATTATTTATTTTTTTATTTCTCATTAATACTTTATGATGGAATAAAAAAATTGTGAGATACACATACTATGTAAACAAAAATGTAATTGTAAATGAATTCTAAGTACTTTTTATTATAAGTTAGCCTTATGAATTTGACAAATCTTGTTACTTAATAATTAAATATAGTGAATTTCATGTGAAAACTTTATTATAATACTATAATTGATATTAGCGTTACTGAATAACAGATATATGATTCAATTTGTTTCTGAACAATATAATCCTAGTTTTTTTTAGTAGTTCTATTTCTGATATAAAAAAGTACTTTCTTAGCATATGTAAGTTGCTACTATATGTTACAGCAAATAATTGAACTACCAAATCCGTTTAAAATGTTACCAGCTTAATATAAAATTGACAACGGTATTTTATCAGTATTTAAACATTTGATTAGTCAGAGCTACTGATAGATTTACAGATTTTTTATGATTATAAACTATTTTTCCAAGTTAGAAAGACTACTTTACAATATCGTTTGAGCTAATTCCAGCAATATTTAAATTAATTACAGCTTAAGCCAAAGTCTACGTAATTAATAAATGAATGAAATTTAGAATTTGTAATAAAAATCTATTAACAGCATGATTCAGATTTATTGAACGTTCTATAATTTATAAGACAGATATAAGTATTAAGATTGATCTTTCACTTAAATTAAGTTAGAATTGAACTGTTAGTATTTGAAAAAGCATCAGTTAATAACTAGCATTCTCAAATCATTAATAAAAATGCTTGATTTAATTTTAGACATTTTAATATGTCTTGAAACTGACATGTTCAAAAAAATGTATGAATTTAAATTTAAACACAATATTGATAATAATATTAAATGTTCTGCACGTTTCAAGATGCTGTAACCCACTTTTACCAGTCTCAATAGTAACACATCTGCATGAAGTTAAGTCAAGATCATTAAGTTCTTAAGTTGCGACTATATTAAATGTTATATTTTGTTTAGATATTGTTTTTAACGAGGAAAATTTATATTTCTTACCTTGTAAAAGAAATCCAGTAATTCATTTCAATTAAGTAAGTCAGTTGTGAAATCAAAATGACTAGTTCTTTGATTTTGTACAATTTCTTGCATGACGTCTTTTAGGGTATTGATTATTGTACAATAAATTCAAAAAAGGATTGAATTTCTAATTGAACTTTTCCTACGACGTATGCACCCTTCTACAGACCCTATTAGCTAGCATAATTATAATTACAACTATATTATGAAGCATAAATAATAAATTCTGCTAAAGTTGCTTGATTTACATTAATCTGAAATGAAATTATATATTTAATGCTGGCAATTCATAATTACAATAATTGAAGAACAAGGGTTACAATAACTCAGATTATAAGTCAGATAAATTAACTGTTCATCATCCCACATTAACTGTCTATATCTTGTTAACATTTGAATTTATCATACTTAATTAGTAAATAGATTAGAAATAATTATTGTATTACTGTACACAAATTAATAATAGAATATTCAATACTTTATTCAGAAATCTCACAGTTTATTACACTTATAAAACCAATATTAAATAACAATAAATAGAGTTTAAGTGCCTTGATATATAGTCACTGAAGGATCAAGTCTCCATATTAGAAAACCAAGAGACCATTGCAGAAGAATCGCATTTTTTATTATGTTCAATCGTAACATCTTAAATCGTCTAGATGTCCTTTTAAGCTGATTTGAAATTCTTGTATATAAAGCCATCTATCTTGCTTCGTTCAGTTTTCTTAGAAAGATATTTGCTTCGAATTATGTTTTTAGAAGCAGTTTTGTCTCAAAGTCGTTTTGAATATATGTTGTTTAATAGTTTGTCTGAAAGCTGTTTTGATCTTAAACTCGTTATGAATGATCTGTTCTATTTTGAAGTTTATATTGAGAGGTGGTTTTGAAGTAATCTTGTAAAGTTGTTTTATGTTAACATTATGTTAACATCTTGACAGAAGTTCTATTTTAAAAGTTTACTTATTAGCTATATTGTTTTGAAACTTTAATATGTTCTATTTTATAGAACACATTCTGAACACAAAACTCTGTGGTCAGAAATTTGTTTGAACATGTTTATTGTGAAATTTATTTTAAAAATTATATCCTTGAGGTTGATTTGCCTTTTAATATTGGCTTGAAGCTGCTTTAATTTTTTTAATCAAATATCAAAATACTGTTCTTGCATCAGTTTTTAAATACGGGAGGCTCAACCCTACTCAGTCAGTGATACTTTGTGTTGTTTCCTAGGTAGAAGCAAGATAAGACCTGCCAAGTCTCTAACCACAACAACACTACTATTCTATAAAGTCTATAGAATAGTAGTGTAATACAAATGTAATGTAATACAAATTACATTTACTTGGTATCTTTACTATAGTATCCATTGTACCAACCTAGACTTACTGAACTGCATCTGAACATAATTTATTTGTAATTTTGTTTCGCTTTTCTTAATGTGTGCAACAAATTGTTTTCAAACCTATACAAAATATTCCCCTTCACAGTAATGTACTTAGAATGTTGTCTACCGTTTCACCAGTGTTCACTGTCTTGATCAGATTACAAACATTTAGTATTGTCAAACACTTTTGCTGTCTTGATCATATAACATAATGTCATGATAATTGCTTGCTTTATAATTATTTTTTATATTTTTTACCGTACTGAACCCCATGCTCAACACTCTTTAAAGGTGTTATATAAGCAAGACTTAAAACGTCGTTTCACTGCTGGAGATTTATTCTAGATAACCTATATTTTAAAAATTGGATTCTTTATTTCTGTATAATTAGTAGTCCATGGTAGCCATTATGGTATTATTAATTATTTCGATCGACCTCACTGATTTTCACAGATTTTATCCATGATTTTATTAACAAAAGCTTTGCCTCAGTAAATATTAGAAAATGATAGACATTTACTCTCATGAACTAGTATTCTATTTTTGCAAACTGATTATTTTAGAAGCTCTACATTTATATATAAGCTATAATCATCATTGATGTTAGACCTAAAATTATTGAATATTAAATTCAATGAAATATTTTAACTGATCCTGAAATTAAAATATATTATACGAAATCCGTAAATGATACAGTTTGAAATAATATTATTTTAACACTGCTCATCTATAATAAAGATAATCATTCATATGATGATTTAAAGTATATGTAACAGATGCCATTTGTAAATTCCTGAAAAGAAAGCATATTTAATTTTGATTTCGACTAACTTTTGTATAAGCTATTTATTGAATGTCAAATATTTTATACCTGCAAGTTTTTTTTATACCTTGATGAAAATCAAATATTATTTGTAATTATTTCTGCAAATTTATGGACACTGGTTTAAATAACTACTTAGTAATAATTACTAAATATAATATTTTGATTTAATCTGAGAATTTCTTAACATTCTCAATAATCAAATTGTGCAATTGCGCTAACAATATTACTTGGCACAATCATATAGCTTATGTACTAACTATTTAGGGTACTTTACGCTTTACTCAAGGCTCTAGGTTCAAGTCCTAGATCTTCTGTACTTTAATAATTGAGATTCAAATAGAAAATAATACAATAATAAAATAATATAATAATATTTATAAATGATACAAAATAAAAGCTCTGTCAACACAGAAATGCTATCAAATAATACTTCAAATGCTTAGGTTCCGAGCACCAGTTAATACAAATAATGAGTTATAAAATAATGACCTTAACTCTGATAATGCAACTGACTAAATCACTAACATAATATTTAAAATAACTTGGCAATATTTGATTATAATTGCAATTTACTATTTGTTACGGTATACTGAGCTACATAATATTAAAAAAATGATACTGTAATAAAGGTTGACATAACTAAAACTTCTGATAATTAATTCAGAGTCCTAAGATTGTTAAAAGGTAATTTAAATTTAACATATAAATAATATTATTACATAGATTGATTTCTTAAATATAACTGTCAATTTAAACACTATACTAAAAAGAGTGTTGCAAGTTAGAGAAATAGTCAGCAGATTCAAATATAACTATAGTCAAAGAAACAATTTGATAATCTGTGAAAAAGGCACCTACCGAGATGTGGATTAGTGTAGTCCCAACTGTCAGTGTCATTCTTAGTCACATTCAATCTTTGTGGCTGTAACAATAATAACGGAAAGTGTTATAAAACAAATATCTAAAATAATGTATTTAAGAGAACTACTATAATTTTATTTGAGAAAAAAAAAATTAAATTTTAATCCACTTGAGTGAATGATATACATTACAAGTTTATATTAGAAACAATATCCCTTCACAAGAATAATATCTTCAAAAAATTGCAATTATAAAAGATTAAAGAGTAGCTGTACAATTTAATATTAATAAAAATAGATTTATAAATAAAAAAAAACAGCTTGCAGACAATAAAATACATATATCGGTATTCAAATTTAAGACTTTAAATTTATTCAAAGGAAAAATTATCACAATGCAATCCTATAGATTTTATGATTAACCCGTTTTTATTGAAAAAAAGCTATACTCAATGAATGAGTACACTCAGTGGTACATAAATGATTCCACAACAACTTGTCTACTGACTTTATTTTTGACTAAAACACTATGTCAACAGACATTTAGTCTACGAGTACCCGAATACAAACATCAGCCATAACCTTAATGACATAGATCAAATATTAACAGATCAAATGTCGGTAGATGTAGTGTTGTAGACAAAAAGTCCAAAGGCGAGTTAATGAATCATGGTACTGTCCGATCTTTATATTAGCTTAATAAGATTTCACGTTATCCAGTTAATAGACATAATAAGCAAGCTAACTAGTTGTTAAAATTTGTTATGAAATCCAATAATTTTTGCATAAATCATATTCTGACAAACCTTGGCCCAGTCAATTTTAAGCGTACAGCATCCTGAGTAGATATCAGCTCCATTGAGCGACTCCTTGGCTCTCTCTGCTGCTTCCTCCAACTCAAATGTGTCATAAAGTTAAAGAAATCACTGACTAATTCTATAAAACAAAGACTAATATGGGCTGAGATAGATTAATTTTTTTAGAGAAGAATAAGCAGACAAGAAACTATACCAAATTTAATCTAAATAGACTAGAAAAAGATATAAATTTTTGCAATTTAAGTTTAATATGAAAATTGTAAAAGCCATAAACTGGCATCAAAAAAGTAACATTTGAATTAAATAAAGTAGGCAATAAAGATAAAAAATTAAATTCAATAACTTTCGATTGAGCAGCAATCTCGCAACTAAACTAACACGCTTTGACATTAGATACATTCAAATTTACAGTCAGTTTATTTAATCGTATCTTTAAATAAACTGATTATAATTGTTATTAATTCTGAGCAAATTAAATCTTAAAAAAGTAGTATCAAATTTGAATCAAGCTAATTATAGAATTTTTATAAAGAAAAAAAACAATAACTTCGTAACAATCAACTAAAAACTGCTGTCAATATTCCACAATATAGATCATAACAGATAGATGATATTCACATAAAGGATATTCGACCATGACTTGAATGCCATTCTTACGAAATATAACAATCCTATTAACGACACGATTGTCAGCTGAACAGATGGTATGCATCACATCCTGTGTATAAAAAAACTATCATTCGTATATAAAGTCAACAATCAGTAGCTTTAAAAATTATTGCTAAATGTATCCTAATAAAACGAAGAGAAAGTTTAATAATTTTAAACAGTATTTCAACTAAAAGTGAAAAAATGAAAACTATATTGCATAAAAATTTAGCATAGGTTATGATATAATTAATGATATAGTAAGCTGTATCTAACTATATCAGAGTGAATAAAGTTTACTATACTTCTAAACTGTAACTTATATTATTATATTCTCTACTTAAATACAATATTTTATTGAATAAAAATAATTATTAGACTTTTACTGTTATAAATTAGATTTTCTTCAAGGACTTTATAAAACAGCTTCAGAAGTTATTATGCTTATAGTAAAAAATATTTGCACAAATATACTTCAATAGTTTAACTTATTTCACAGTAAAATGCGAACAGAATGTTCAATTTTTCTTAATTCATATGTTGCTTAATGTCGCATCAACACAAATATAATATTCAATGACATAGGCACAAATCAAATTAATGAACGCACTCGAGAGACTGAAAGAAATAATTGTTCATTGAATGATTAAATAAACATATATTTATCTAAAGCTATAATTATATTTTGTTCTAAAGAGAAATTAAATACATATAATATATGGGCTACAACTGAATGATAGAACTTACAACAGTGATAGGATACTTTGGATTGAAGACTGTAAACAGCAAAACATTGCTGGGCTTTTCATCCATCCCACTAAATGTACAAACGAAAAAAATAAACATTTTATAATTGTAACACTGGCTTAAATAAATACATAATTAAAATAAGAAGTACAATTTAAAGCTAAGGTTATGTTTAATGTCATGGATTACTGTATTATAACGATGTCTCAGACATAAATTGAGACATAATTGAAATTAGGCCATGCCTCCAAGATGGCAAAAGCTAACAATTTAGTAGTTTGTGACCTATTATGTTTTGTCTTAAATAAGTATCATTCTGTTGCAGCAAAACCTCTTAAAACTCTTTTAATAGATTTCTATTCTAGCGAGGATATATCTTCAGCAAAGGAATTACTATCTGCCGAATTAGGTACTCTTAAATTAGATAAAACTGTTAAAATAACACGCTTTCAATGTGATACTGTATTATGCTTTGAAATATTGAATGTATCTTTATTTATTTTCTAATTCTATGTGAACTATTTATTTTCTGTTTCTATCTATTGCTTAACCTGCCTGTTTTGATTTGCTACACCGTGCGTGTGAATTAAAAGTTACATATATATAAATATCAATTTAAGCACCTTACTAAAAGGTGCAGCAAGTTTCAAAAATAGTGAGCATTATGTGATTTGAACCTGGACCTATCGCATCCGAGTAAAGACTGGTGCAGTGCGTTAAGAATAATATATGCTTGATTTCAAATTACACAAATACACACAAAAAAAACTGAAGATTAAACCAATGATGATGATAATGATGATAATGATGATAATAATGATAATAATAATAATAATAATAATGATGACAATATATAAAAGTTCATGATACGACTATATACAACAATAATGAAACATCTCACATAACATTTGTACACAGCATTTTAAATTGATTTCATTTTAACACAAAAATGATACGCAAAGCTAATACTTATGATATAAATCAAAACATTTCACAAAGTCTAAACATTACCCTGGCATTTGGTGAGGTTGCCTCATTTGTGAGGGCTGCTGTTGGAAGGGCGCCTGACCCCCACCTCCCCCCGAGTAGCCATCATTCCCTCCCCCATTGTAAGGTCTCGACTGTCCAGGCATTGGGCCACCCCCACCACCGCCATACCCACCCTGGGGCTGATGGTGCATGGGTTGCATCTAGCGCAAAAAATAATAATTAAGATGTTAATTTAGCAAACACGTGATGATAAACATTTCATATTACGTCTAGAAAAATAAGCTTAGCTTGCATATTAAAAGTCAATCATTCTATCAAACGTGATCCAAAACAATTACAAACACATAATAATTCAGACATGTATACCACCTGGCTAGGGTCATGATAGAATAATTAAAACGAGTTCGGTACAAAATAAATTCGATATAAATCAGGTCTAAATCGGTAGGAACAAATTAAATCCAATTTCTAACCCTAAACCCTAATTAAAGTTCTAATTATAACCTTACTTAACCCAAAACCTTCAATACTTTCTAACCTTAATTATATTCCGTTTTGACCGAATTAATATATACCCAAAACGTTTTCTACCGAATTCGTTTTACTCCATAATAAATAACTAATACGACCTTTTATGCAGTACCATTACATTTTCTTACCCACGCGAGTCATTGTTACGCATATATATTTTCGCGACATTTCTTTAACAAAACATACAAGGAAAATTTTTCTCGAGAAAGCGGGGAAATATGGCGACCGGAAGTAGAAAACTTACGCGTTTTTGTGGAGGCATATCGTAGGCGTTGATGTCCTGGTCCTGTCTTTCTCTCTTGAACGCCGCATTTCCTCCATAAGACGCCATTTCTCACGCTAATTGCTTTCTTTTTCCGCTAGAATTCTTCTAAATTCTAAAATTTCGTTTTAGAAATTTGCAGTATTTCTAAATTCCGTTTTTCTAAATATCGTATTTCTTAATTTCGTGTTTCTAATAACGAAATACTTTGTTTAAGAAGTTCAAGAAAGTGGTCGTAAGTATAAGAAATGTTTAGAAATTTATGTTTAATACCGACAAATTTTGGCATTCATCTACTTAATGTTATCTAACAAAAAGTTTTAAAGTTTTAGACGCAAGGAAAAAATCTTTGAGACAAGGCACAAACTAGATGATATATAAAATAACTACAATTTCATCATTGAAAAACAAAGAAAATCGAAAAAGTGACATTTTGAAGTGATTTATATACGTGACACTGCACTAAAAAGTTACACAGCAAAAATACATTTTTACCTACACTGTCAAAATTCAGAAACCCCCATGGCTGCGCTACTGAATTTAAACTACTATTTTAGCATTTCGGACTATTTTTTACAGGTGTCCAGTATTTTCGAGACAGCGATCTGGCAACCCTACCACTGTATCATAGTACATATATATTATGTAATATATGTAATATGATACAGTAATATGATTTTATTATATAATATATGTTATTTTAAGTACTTTTAAACACACATTATCATGATTGCAAAATACATTCAAATACATATTTCCAATTGCAAGCTGCTGCAATCCGCACCTCTGAATTGCCCTATTTCGGACAACGTACAAAATGCAATAAATAAAACTTTGGAAAATTATCGATTACCATGTGCTTTCTTCATGTATTTATGCATTTCAATGGAAATGAGCCGGTCGTAGATATTTTGCTGGCGTGGTCTCATTTTATTTATAGCGTTCATTGGATCAAATAAAAAGGTTTGCTTTTTTTTATTTTAAAAAGTCTCAAATTTCACTCTGAATATTGAATTTAGTTCAATCTAATTGTTAATAATTAATAATAAAGTATAAAATTACGATAAATTTTGTGATAATGGATTATAGGCATGTTGCTTAAATGCTATAAGTTACAAATATAATTATTGTGATTTAATTTTTAAGCGTTCAATTTATTAATTCTGTACAAATAAGATGCTTTCTCTGTATTTGGATTTAAAATAATAGTAATTGTTATCACATATTACATATTGATTACATGCATGGCATATATTTAATGTTATACGGAGTCATTTTGGACGTGAATAGATGAGATTGTATTGAAATGTAGGCATGCAGATACCGACACTTGGACATGCGCATGTTTTGCATCCATATACTGATATACAATGCTACTATGCTATGCTACTCGCATGCTTTTGTTATGATATGTATGCAATTATAGATCATTAAATTTAGTGGATGGGTTGGGGGGAGGGAGAAGAATAAAAAGTATTGTTTAGAAATCCATGATATTTGTATATATATGCAAAGTATAAATCTGGAAAAGCAAACTGCTAAAATATCATTCCATAATCTGTATCGAAAATGGTATATGTGAAAATGTGATATCAGAAAATTCATTGAATGATTGAAAAATTTTGTCATATAATTTGAATTTTGTATTCAATCTTTTTGTTCTATGGGAATTACTAAGGAAAGAGCTTACGCAATTTTCCATTCGTTACCTTACAGATTCAGTCTTTCAGATTGTCAAAGTAGCAGATGCATTATTCAGTTTTTTAATTTTCAGTTGGATGTACAAAGTTGTACAGTATGTTTCTGCGAATCTGTACACATGTAATGTTTCTTTTTGTGATTACTCTTTGATTTAAAGTTTATATATTAAACCTATTATAAATTATTTATTGCATTGTGCTATAGTTAAACTTTTTGTTCTGATATATGCACTAAGCTAAATTGTAACTAATTTGGTTTTTATCGTAATGCATCTACTGTATATTAAATACACGAAGATATTTAATGCTCTGCGTTATGCATCTTTGTGTTTCTTGATGTCTGAATACTCACTTTATGTAACTTAATATCATTTGTGCTGATGTGACATTAAAGCAACAAACTAGCAATAAAACTTGTAAAAGAAACTATTCTTACTTTTAATGAAGGTTCATTTTTTTGTCACAATTTTATAAGAATCTTTTTTATAACCACTCTGAGTTAAATGTTAAAATTAATATTATTTTTTTGTTATTAGTGTGTCATCACATTGTTTTTGTGTTTAAAAAATGATACATTTAAAAACTATTCCTTAAAAATAATTTCAACAGTTCAAACATGTAATTAAGTTTACATAAATTTCTTTTTATGGTATTTTAAATCTCGATTTCACATGTACTTAGATTTTAATTTGTAATACTCTTGAGTTTTTTCTGTGTAGCTCAGCTGCTGTTTCTGAAGATCATTGAATTTTGAATATATTGACTATCACAAATATTATGTTGTAGATTTTATGGTTATTTGAACTTATTACTGCTATCTCAGCATTATTTCACTGTCAATACTTTATTATTATGACTATTACAATTCAGTGATTGTATTAACTTAATCATAGTTGTTTATGGTAGGCTGTACTGAAGTGGGGCAAGTCCTACATAGTAGTAGATTCATAGTAACATGCAGATAATGTGGGTGTGAATCGATGGAAACATGTCTCAGACTTGCTTAGCCTTAGCTGGTCGATAAGGGCCTTGCTAGTCTATAACACAGTCTATTTAATAATACAACTATATCAACGGCCTTGATCATTTTCTTTTTGTTCATTTGTCGATCAATTTTGTCAGCTTAGATTAATTCTGCTGGGTTCTGTACAGCAGGTATGGCAGAGTAACCATTGGCGAATGTGAAACTTTTTTATTGGGGAGTGGTATTCATTTCATTTTCTGATAAAGTTACTTAATGAAATTTTTATCTGTTGGCATAGTTTTGTAGTTTGAAATCTGTGTTATTTACAGAAAGGCTTTCAGGTGTTAAAATTTATGTTTCTTTAAGATTTTATGGTAATTTTATGCAGTGATGAAATACATATTTTGTTAGAAGGGGAACAATCCTTGTGGTGCACTCTTCATTTGTCAATATACACTGCAAATGTATTTAGTTGGCCATTAGTTGTCATGCTCTATATTCAACAAACAAGTGCTTCATATAAAATGATCATGATTTAATTTTCTAATTGAGTCTAGCTTTTATTCTTCAGCTTTGTGGTTTAGTAGTGATCAAAATAGTCCTTGTCATTTTGAAGACAAGAACATGTTTTTGCATGCAGAGTAAATACATGCGCATGATTTGGAATATGAATTGATCTTGTAGTACTTACAAGTGTTGAAGCATTGCTTTTTCGTTTAGCAGAGTCTTGTATGAATTATTTAGTAAAATAGAAGCATATTTTACTTTAGGAGATTGCATAAATCTTATCATGAATTGCTGAAGTTATTCGAGTTGAATCTGATATCTTTGTTGTGTCATATTTTATGGTTTACTTTTGTAAGAATATATTTTAAAGATAACCTGGATAATAATATAGGTTTCAATTCATTATGTCAAGTTGCATTGTCTATGGTATTTTTCATTAATTTGCCTTCACTGTGCATTCTATGTAATTCCAAACATTTGACTTTACTTTTTTTCACTTGTTTTCACTACATTATTGTCATTACTAACGCAGTTAGTCAAAACTAAATTTTATGATAGAATTTATTGCTTCTATGTTTGTAGATATCTAAGATTGAATAATCGCTTAGAATTTTCCGATTTACTACAGAGTTGAGGCGTTCAAGTCAAGCCATTGACGGATTGTGGTTGAATTAAAGCAACCAAGTTCAAATTGTTTTTACCAGAATGGCTTCCTCATCTAATTCTAAGTTAACTCCTGTAAAATCTGTCAAATCAAATACCCCTGGTTCTGCAAAGGTGTTGTTTTATTTGATCATCATTTATTTACAATCTACTAATCTGTAATTCCCTTTCAAGAACTGTCTTGTCATTCCCAAAAGAAAATAATTGATTGTACTATGTGATTTGTTATCATCACTTGATTTCCTTACACCCTGTTCACAGAAAGTCTTTTTGTGTTGACATAACATTTGTTTGTCTTTCCATTTATTTTCTGTGCTACTGACTGAGCATTTAATTAAAGGATTGACATTAAATTTATCAATGAGAAACGTACAGAACTGGAGTGAGATTATATCTAAATTCTCTGATATTTTTCAAATGACTTATTTTGATCTCTTTAATCAGAATGGTGGCAGCGCAGCTGGTAGTTCTGGCAAGAAATATGAAAGTCGTCGGATCAAGATTAAAACAGTTCCCTTTGAGTTGGATGACACTCCGGCTGTTAAACGTAAAAGTGCCGCTGCTACTCCAGGAAGTGATAAGAAGGAGTTGATTTATCTGAGGAATGATTTCCTGGCTGTGAGGAATGATAAGGGTACGTTTGTTGAGAAAAGATTCACAAACGATTTTTGTTTTTCTTTTAAGTTTTCGCAAATTTGAGAAGATATGATTTCTTATGTTAAATTTATTCTTAAATCAGTTTGTATGAAAATACAAGTTTACATGTCTAAGTAAAACTTAATAAAATTGCAATTTTTTCTAAATTTTTATCTTATAAATATTAATTAGTTTTAAGAGTTTTTTTTATTGCAACTTAAATTTGAAAATTTCTTATGTTTTCTAAGTGAAAGTTTTGCCAAAGTTTCATTTGTGAATTGGGACCGAGTGATTCTTATAGATCTTGTAAATAGAAATACAATAATTATTTATTAAACAAATACCAGATTAGCAGAAAATCACAGAAATGATTTTGACTGTCTTAAAATATTTTAATAATATCAATGCCTTAATATTAATGTCTTAATTTATTGACCATCTACAATATTTAGTAACAATAATTTTGTGTTTCTAAAAACGCTAAGTTTACATTTGTGATGTCGTCGTTGTCAGATGGTTTCTATCTCTGTCGCGCCCAGCAGCACGTCTACGACACGACTAAAACGTTTACGATACAGTGGCTTGAAGAGGTCACAGACGTCCCACATACGTATGAGTTTGCATTCATTGACACGATGGACATCAATTGCGTGCTCGTTGAAGTGAAGTTGCAACGCGTTGATAAAGATAGGCTTGTTTTGTCACAAGCGCAATTGGATAAGGTCAATGAGAGCCTGGAAGAAGCTATTGAGGGAAAAGTAAAAACAAGGGATAAAAAAGATGAGGAGGAGGAGGAAGAGGAAGAGGAGGAGGAGGAAGAAGAAGAAGAAGAAGTAAAAGAAGAAGAAGCAGAAGAGGGAGATAATGATGATGAAGATTATGCCGGTAATTGTATTTTATGAATTTATTATTATTGTGGATAGCTGATTTATACCGTTTTATGTTAATAGAAAATTTTATTTAAAAAATAATAATTATAATATGTTATTATCAGTGTTATTTTCGTTGACGAAAACTAAAACTTAGACTAGAAAGAATTGGCCTCGTTGACAAAAACTAAAACTAAGACAAAAACTAAAACTAAGACTAAAAAGAATTGCGAGACTAAAATAAGACTAAACCAAAAAAGAATTAAAAGCAGAACAACGAAAACGAGATTAAGACTAAAATAGTGAGACGAAAATATTTTCGTCTCAAATAGTTCTTTTTAACCATCAATCAGCAACCATATAACCATCTTACAGCACTCCCTCTTCTGTCGCAACTGTTGAATCACCTGCAGTTGTTGGCAGATACAAGTTTCTTGCCTCAATCATGAGGAACAATCTATCTCCTCCGGGAGAACCAGATACTCCAGCGACACATCTGGGAAAGTTTATAGGCGAAGTTGAAAGGGGTAAATGTGGTGAGGCAAGTCCACTGGTATACTGGTCAGAACGCAGGTCATCTTATCCATCCTTGACACTCCTT
>JAQIXG010001794.1:0-20130 GCA_034700105.1 Oconnorella tubifera | reverse complement strand
TATATATAAAAACATACATATACATGTATGTATATATATATACATGCATACATACATATACATACATGTATGTATGCATGTACACGCATACATATATGTGTTATGTATGTTTGTATGTATGTATGCACATACATGCAAAGTATAAATATGCATACATAAGCACATACATATATGCATACGTGTATATATGTTTACACAGCACTTGCAGTTACCCAGCATTACTATACAAAGTAATTCATATATGCATACATGTATGCATGTATGTAAGTATGTATGTATGTATGTATGTATGTACATGCACGCATAATGTAAACATGCATACATACGTATAAACACATATATGTACATATATATACATACATAGTAAAAACAACGTAAGATATATATACCGCAAACTAGATCAATTTTTATAAACACAAAATAATAATTATTAATAATAATAATTAGTAATAATAATAATAATTAGTAACAATTATAATTCATTGCATTGTGTCAAGGTAATTGTACTAAATACCCTGCTCCGTGATTGGTTCTAAAGCCTGTGCAATCTTGTAGTCAGTTTATAATGAAGGTAATGAAGCAAAGATTTCTTTAACAAAACCAATTTATTTATTAGCAAGTTGTGAATTGAATGTGCAAACACTCTTAACACAGTGCATCAACTAATTTTGCTTTTGAGGAAATTAACACACATCACTGAATGCTCATTGAGTGAAACACCTGGCCACTTACGTTCAATGTTTTAAGGTCGATGATTGTTATGTGTCTGAGTTGCCAATTCACAAGAAAAATTATATTTCATATAATCCATAAACTGGAGACTCGGTTTTGTAGCTAAGTATTAGTGTTTTCAAATAAAGCTTCTCTAAATTAATCAGCAAAACACAATTTGCATTTTATTATTCTCTGCGGAGAAATGAGAACCAAATTCAAAACAACACTAACATTAGTAAGAATTTATTTTTAAGCATCCCAAAATATATCAGCATACATCTGAAACTCTAAGAATAAAAGAATTTAAAAATATATAAAATCTAAGTCCGATACAAAAATAGCAATAATGAGGTCCACAGCACTTGCAGTTACCCAGCATTACTATTCAAAGTAATTTTCCAGCTCCCAGCAATCCCTGATCGATGAAATAATGTAAAATTGCAACTTGATGATAATCTTTATGAAAATGGTACTTGATAAGTAAGCCACCGTGGTCTATATCTCTTTCTGTTTCAAGTTCTTAATAGCAATCTTAATTAAGTTCTTTAATCACAAGGATCAGATTAATAAATGGAACATCATTACATGTTCTAGCTGCTAGAGAGTGACATAGGAACAATGGGGTCAGAGGTGATGGTATTACCGCCGTAATGAGGACAATATATAATAGCGCTTGATTGTAACCACAGAAGTAGAAATGATTCCAATGAATGACATAGCAGCATTCAACTCATTAATGACTCATTAAGCTCATTTAGATGCTATTACATATTATAAACCGTTATACATCAAATGTTTCTTGTAGTTATAGTCCTCCTTAGGTTTTTAGTTATTTTAAAATTTGATAATATAAATTTACGTGTAATCTACTGGTATGGGGTGAGGATGGGGAGAGAGTCTGAGGGGATGGGGTGGAGACAAAGTAAAAAATGTGAGGTGGGGATGGGGATGAGATCCTGTCCCCATGTCACTCTCTACTAGCTACTCAATCAATGCTATTTACTCGCTATTGAGCGTCATCTTAATGCAACCAATGCAGACCACCAGTTTCAACTGTCAAGTTATTACTTTAAACAGACTACCTATGATCATTCTGTAATAAAATAAATGAATTCACAGAATTCACAGAATTACATATCATTATATCTCTAAAGTAGTGTTAACTAGAGAAGCTATATAGAGAGAGGTATAAAGTTTTTCTTCATCTACATATCTACCTGGCTAAAACTCAGTAGAAATTAAAATATGATATTGAAAAATATAAAACTGGGATTTAATGAAAGGCAAAAATGACTCAATTCTATAAAATTAATAATCAATACATTAACACTTATAAGTTATAACTCCAGTAACTAATACGACTACTACTACGTTACCAAATCTTTTATAATAAATTTTTAATGGTGTATACTGTAAATGTAAAATAAATGTTATTTTTTATTGGTTCTCAACCTGTGGTCCATCTCCCACTGGTGGTCCATAGTGATCTGTCTGAATGGTTGGTTGAGTTAAGCCTAAACTTTCGATGATTTTTTCAATTAAAACGTACAAAGATGCACATTTCATAAATTTATAAACTTTTATTTCATTTCAATCACTAGTTTATATATAAGCAAACTAGCTAATAACTGAATTCTCATACTGAATGTTATCAAATTCATTAGACTAAATTAATAGTTATTTAGCTCATAGCAGTATGTCTACAGTATATTATAACATTAAATGTATAGTCGCATACACCGTAAATCACGAGTGGTGCAATTTTCTAAGGCAGTCAGCAATTTAGACAGAAATGTACAAGTGGTAAACTTAAACTGCTGAAAACCATTGATATATTATATGAACAACATATTATGTAATATACTTTATAATGAGCACATATTATGTAATTATTAGCTATAAGAGGTTGCCAAATGTTGACAATATCTCAATAATGTTTTGTCCGAGCATCACTTTGCAAAACGCTCCAATTATTAGAAAAGAAAAATATGTTTCATTAAAAGAAACATTTAGAAGCAATCTCCAGAGCTATCTTATGTATCTGCATTCTCTCCTCACGCGATAATCTTGTCATATCTTTATCAATTGTCTTCCTAAGTCTTTCATATAATTCAGGTCTGTTCAAAACATCTCTATCTTCCTCTCCAGTTTTTTCAGCAACATTCTCCTTTGTAATGCTTAAACAGCTTTCAACAGAAATTATTTCAGTAATTTCTCCAGTTTCAATCTGTGACATATTAGTAAACCTAGAAGTGTCACGTCTTTTATTTGCAATATCATCATTAACACTTACAGATTTAGCAGCATTTTCAGGATTATCAATAATCCTGTTTGATATTTTGACGACTGTTGCATTACCAGTAAGCTCTAATGTTTCATTATTGCAGATATTTACTTGAATGTCTTCATTGTTATTTAGACCTATACCAACATCTTGAGATTGATGGTAGTTTATAAAAGTAGCCGATTCTTTGTCAGTAACACACACTGGATTATCAAAAGGTTGCACTGCATCATGACAGACATGCTTACTTCTGTCTAATTTATGGCATAACTCAACATCATGTAGCAAGTCACTTGATGCAACACTTGCATTTGAGATAATTAAATGGTTAATATCAAATGGATTGTTACTGTCACTGGATTTCATCATATCACCAGATTTAATGGACTCTGAGTGCTCAATGTTATCAACAGCTTTGCTCATATAAATTAAGTCTGATCGCTGAATATCGTCAACTGCCTCACACAAATCATTACCTTTCATTTGGTCAGTAGAACCCATAAAATTGTTCATATTTACTGCATCGCCAATAGGTAATTGAGAAGACTTGTTGGTGTCTGTAGATGCACTTAAATTAGACGTGTCCAAGGAAGTCTCCTGTGGTAATGATGTTGACAAAAGACAAAGTCCAAAGTTGTTGCCATCATCAGCCACTGAAGCTAAACATTGAACAGTAACATTTAATCTTGAAAGCAGAACAAAAGTGTTAAGCTATATTAATGTAGTAAGATTGATTAAAGATGTAGATGCAAAGCTTATAATTTTATAAACAAGTGCAAAGAGTTATGAATTTTCTACGAAAAGTGAAATTTCATCAATCAAACCTGTTCTAATGTTTTTCCTCTGCAAGGTGTAAGCTTTGAGAGTCTTCTGTATGTTAGTAAGACTGATGGGTAGAAGAGTCTGAATGCGTTCAGTTGACTGAGAACAAAGGTCATGTAGAGTCAATACTTTCTGAGCCTTTAGTACACTGCGCACCCCACGGTCCCTGCATGACATCAACAACATTAGATAAAGAGTCATGATATGCAAGCATTATCCATTCTATACTCAACAGATGACAATTGTAAAAATGCATTAAGGATAGCAATGGATGATTTAAATAAAAATAAATAAAGCGAAATTTCTTCCTGACTAAGAAATAATGCCTCAAGAACGAAGCACGAAGTTGGATTAGTCATAAATATTTGAATGATTACAGTTATCAACCTTATTACATGCACCTATATACAGTCTATTGCTAATTAGTAACTTTAACTACATTGATACTTTTTTTTTTTTAAATCACTTTATAACTAAACATACTACAATGAAAACACTCAACATATGGTAACTTCATGCACTGTTCTCTAATTCTTTAGAAATTTTTCTTATTTCGTTAAATCACATATGTAACCTTTCCTGATTCTGAGAAACATCTATAATATCATTTTGTGACAAAAATTAAGCATTATGATAAAGATTATCCTAACTGTAATAGAATATAATATAATTTATATGTAATATGTAATATATTTCAAAAATTACAAACTAGGCCTATATTCAAACTTTTAGTATACATTATCACAATTATCATTACAAATATATTTCAGGCAATCATCATTTTATAATTTTAATAAAAATGACGATGTCAATTTATCAGCATGAAACACGTTTCAATAACTTCACTGGTTAAATGCACAACAATTCAAACAACCCTATGTTTAGCTGCAACTGATTTGACCACAACATTATATCTACTACTAGAGCTCACCAAGGAAGAACATCAATTGAATCAGTGCAACCAATCAAATCTGAGTATAGAGGCGCAAAATTCTGCTTGTCGGCTGATTGGTTGGATCCAGGCGGGTCTGTAATGTCTGTGACATTTAGACCACGATCTGATAAAGGCTTGCTTTTCAAAGGAGTTGTTACAAACTAAAGAAGAAATAAAAACAACTTCATATAAATAACAGTAATGAGAACACAAGTCAACTCACACGTCGACTCTACTTGGTTAACTCTAGATAAGACTGTACAAGTCTATATAATAGACAAGAAACATTCTGCACAAATTGACTAATCCTGTTCCTTTCTCGCATCATAAATCACATTTAGTAACTGGCTATATTCTCACATTAAGCAGGTAAAGATAAATACTTCACATTTATCTTTATATCCTTCAGACGCGCTCGCATATACAAAATTATAAGATTATCGTTATAAGATTATATAACTATTCTTATTTACGATACATAAATATATGGAGATAAATGATGTATATCATCTGACCTTAGGTTGACCCACTGAACCCGTAAGATTAGTCATAGAATCATTAACCAGAGGAGAAGGTCTGACCATCATATCCTGTCCACCCTCTAACAACTGAATGACATCACCCGATTGATGAGCTGATTTGATGTTCATGGAAGAGTCCGTGTCAATGGAAGGGGAGATAGGTTGGATTGTATAAAGGCGAGTTTTGGATCGTTTCATTTCCTGACGTCCAGGGATCTCATGCGTCTCATCAAGGCCAGAGAAACATACTCTTCTTTGCTGCAGATGTAATATGTATTATTTATAAAATAAATGCACAAGTATTAATTACGTAATATTAATACTGATATATCATCAGCAGTGATAGTGATACTACTTCATTATCAGTGCTGTCATACACAATCATTCTTTCCTCATTGAGATAGGTTTATGATATGCATTACTCCGATTCTTTATCACTCCATCACTCTCTCATAGCCCTGTAACCTCTAACTCCAACACTCTCTCTATAACATTCATCATCCTTCTCTCTCTCTCACTTCATCACAAACTTCATCACTTTTATCATCAAGAGACACCCAGTTAAATCAGGTTCACACTCTTTATATAGCATTTACAATTGAACAACAAAATCCCAAACACAACAAAGTCACAGTCCGATAAGGAATACAAAAACACAATTGTAATAGTTACAAATTTAAATCTATTGTTATATTATCTTTACAAAAAGATGATAAAACATTTAACTTCTGAATTACAGTATTATATGCGTGATGTCTCACGCATAACGGTCAATTTAGGCGTCTTACTAAAGGGTGCAACAAATCAGCGCAATAATAGCAAACACTACAGTCCTCAATCAAATGTCATGTCAATGTCCGGTGCTTGACCAACTTTGCCAAAGAGCTTTGACAAGATTTTTAAATTATTCTAATTTAACATCATTACATCTTTATTTGTACGTTATTTTTATATATACCAGCAATCCTTCAGTACATTGAATGTTTTTAATAAAAATTTAGAAATAGCAAATCTTAATGCATGTTTAAATGTAAATTAAGAGTCCGCAATAAGAAACAAAAAGAAAGTAAACCTTTCTAGCGGGAGAAGGAGAGGCCTCCCCACCATCCACACCTCCATCCCCACTAAGCCTTCTCTTTCTCAGTATGCCTGCACTTGGGGATGATGCCGGGGAAAAGACGGATGATATCAGACCACTGCGATACATTGGTGATCCAGCCAGGGATGAGAGTTGATGTGAACATGGACTTCCTCCTTCAGTTTCTTTACTCCCAGGAGCGCCTGACTCAATTGTCTTGCTAGCGTTAACTATTTCATCATTGGTCTTGTTAAACCCTTTTACACTGTTGCTTGAATATTCTGTAGCATTAGAACCTACCACCGGTTCTTTGTTTGTTTTCTTCACTTCAAGTAAACCTGTGTTTCCAGATCGATTTAATAAATCATCTATTTTCATAAAGTCTTCTGTACTGCTGATGTCTTTAGAAGATATGCTTTTGATTATATTTGAATCCTCAATCATGCTAATGCCTGTTATTGTTTCCATATTGTCAATATCTCCAGCAACACTGCAATCTGCTACCTTTCTCAATCCTTTTATTTGGTTCATAGTGTTTTCCATTTTTGTCACGTCCTTGACAGGATTAATGCACTCCCCATTGGTTGTATCATTTCCTACAATGGCACTATTAACTACATCACTGACACTGTCATTCTTACTCAAGCGATGCATGGCTGACGTGTGAAGCATAAATTGACTGCGTGACATGGAAAAAGGTCTCTGGTAGCGAACCTTTTTTCCCGATGTTGGAGTTACAGGGATGTCCAGAAATCGCTCAATACCTGACATCTTTGAGGAGGAGGAGGATTTAGCTCCGTTTGATCCAGCAGAATCTAGCTTCGAGACAACAGGAGATGAACAACTAACATTTACTGTGAAAGTTTTTGGAGACAATAGATTGGTTTCCACTTTGGTAGAGCTCAACTTCTCAAGATTTGACCCACAAAAATTGTCTGTAGACTTTAAGGGGGAAGAAAGATTGATACTGAAAGTAGACTTACTGGGCGAACAGTATCCAGGCTTCTTAATTTTGGACACTACTGGGGAAAGTTGAACGGTATCTAACATAGTAACACTGGACAGTGATACAGCAGAAGCATTTGTCAGAGTTCTAGATATGTCCACCAGACAGATAACTGGATTTATTTGAGTACAATGATCAACAGATATGTCTGATTTAAATGGTGAGGCTTGATTATTTGATTTAATTGATAAAGTTTTGTCAAATAATTTGTTTGGGGAAGATTGGTTATCAACACAATAAGATATATTTATTCGAGATGCAACTGGAGAAGACTGAATGAGTGATTCCCTATTGTTTATAGAAGCCAACTGAAAACTTACGGCATTTTTCATTTCTTTAGCACCATCACTGTGAACAGATGTAGAAATCTCTGAAATCGTATTCAGAGATATTCTATTTTCTAATTCTTCCGCTTTCTTTAAAGTCCTAACAGATGAAACAGAAGTATCAGTGCTCATATCCTTACTGTGACACATTTCAACATTTTCTTTAAATATTTCACAATTCTCATTAGCTTGAATCTTGGAATTATTATTAAAAAATTCACTTGTTTTAATTACTTCAGATTCTGTTAATTTCTCGATTTCAAAAGCCACATTAATTTTATCGTCAGAAATGATATCAATAACTGAACTTGGTTGTGGTTCCATAATCGCATCTGATATAACTTCATTCATAGAATCATTAACATCAAGTTTATTTTCTATCAATGTAATTTTTCTACATCTGCGACCTTTGGTAGACTTAAGTTTCATTGGTGAATTGGCACCCAAACCATTTCTTATCAGCTCATCATCACTATCTAGAATTCTCTTTACTCTTGAAGAGTTTAGACTTCCCAAAGGCATGTCATCTTTGTTCTCCTGAGAGATAACTGCATTAAGAGATCGACGGGATCTAGTTAGAGGAATATGCTGGCTGCATTTTCTGCTACCTAATATTTCAGGTTCATCAGTTCTTGTACCCTCAGAATGCCTTCGCTTTGATATGTACTGTGTTAATGGCAAGTCATCATCTTTACTTGTGTCCAAACCATCTTGGATTTTATCTATTGTAACGTTCATATTGGAGGTTGTGTTATCCATAACAGAATTAGATACAAGCCTTGGTTCAGATATCGTCTTATTACAGACAACTGATTCTAAGTCAATGATTTCTTGACTAACTTCCTTCGGAACATCCAGGTCAGCATTCGACTGTTTTGCAATAACCATATGCTGATTATTATTATCACATAACACATTATCTCTTACAATATCTTCTTTTGTTAAATCTCTTGACAAATATACTGTTTCTTCTTTTTCATTAACCAATTCAATAGCCTCTGCTAAACTAACTTTAATGGATGCACTTTCTGTTAGATTATCAACATCAGTTAAATTTTCATTACCATTTCCAATCTTAGTATTTCGAACTTGAATCTTTGTACTTGGTGCTTTTACACTCACATCATCGTTTACATTGTCAGAATTTTCTTTGATATCAAAAGTAGAAAAAACACTTCGAGTCACTCGCCTATAAAATAATTTTTCTTTTTCATCAACCGGGACAGATTTATTATCTAAAGAAGCTCTTCTTGTACGTTGATGTTTCGTCTTTTCACTGACAGCAGGCTGTGACACTATCAGATGTTCTCCACTACTCGCTATGTTAGAAGTCAAAGTTAAAGAAATATTTTGAGCACCTTTATTGGTAGCATTTAGCGGTGTAACAGCATTTACAGAACTGTTAGATGTCTTAGTAATTGAAACAATCGGCTCAGAATTAGATTCTCTAAAATCAAATTTAGTCTGACATTCCAATGAATCAAATGCTTCATTTCTAAAACCTTCCAAATCAGCATTAATCAAAGAAATATGAGAGTTTCGTGATATATCACTCTTATTCGCTTTTTCGGCATTCATTTCTCCTTTTGATTCATTATCAACAAGTATTCCATTATCTGACATAACAGCGTTGCACTCCTCTACCACATTAATATCCAAATAATCATTTTTCACTGAGTCATTGCTATTTTTAATATCATTAAATTTTCCACCTTCGTTCGAACGCGAATGACTTGGTGACTTGACGACATCACACTCATTCCGTAAACAAGTAATATAGGAAACCATTTCATCAAAATGTTTGGGAACTTTACGTTTCCTTGTTGGCCGACCAGGCATGACACCATCCTTGTCAGAGCTGACCTTATCATGGATTATAGATGCACTCCTTTTGGGAGGTGCTCTTTCAGATTGCATGCATGATCTATCAATAGAATATAAATCATCCTGTGTTGATAACTGCCCTTCTAAAGCAGATTGAAAACCAGCATCTTTCATATTTTCCATTGAGTTTATCTTAGACAGCTTTGCCCCGGTGTTATCACATGATAATATTTTGTCATCGCCTTGAACCAATTTGAAACAAGTAGAATCTAGTTGTGGTAAGCTTTTCTTCATTATACTTTGCGACAAATTTGCATCGCTTCTTACTGCTGTATCATTTAAAACATCAATTGGCATTGTATGTTTATTTGAAGAGCCTTCCTGCAGTACATTTGCATTTAAAACACCCTGCTGCAATTTAGAGGCATCACCTTTTATGTCTCGATCAAAACTGAATACTGGCTTTGTATTTAAGCTTGGCACTCGAAATGTAATCTCATCGTCATCATGATCAATGGCACACTGACTGTCATCAATGATGTACACCTCATCTTTACCAGAAATAATGTTATCTCTCACATTTGGTGATACTCGTTTGTAAACTGGATCCATCTGACTATCCTCAACAAGGATATCTACTAAACTGATTGTAGGTGACATCCAAATACTTGTACCGGAACTTTTTCTATGTATTTCCAGGCTCGTGGGGCTTTTTGCAAATGAAGTAGTTTGCTGGCTCTCAGGATTAGTGTCTGTGTTTAAAATGAAGGTATTAATGCAAGTTGTACTATCAGTAGGATATTTAGAGCATTCCATCTGGTTGTCCAAAACACATGCAAATGAATTGGGATCCTTACCAAGATTGCTATTGACTGATTGAATCTTGTCTTCACACAATGTGGCATCATTATCATTATCAGAATCAGTGCTGGAATCAAGCAAGAAACTTCGGCGACTCTTGGCAAGCACTTTGGAATGGATGTTATTATCACTAACTAAACTCTTTTCTGACTGAATCAATTTTTCACTACTGTCACATTTTAAATTTATATCCCCAGGTTTCTCACAATTACTGCATTTTAAATGTTCAGTATTTCCATCGTCTCTACTAACAATCAACTTGATATTTGAATCAATACAAGAAAGTGGTGCAAACAAAGAGCTTTCAATAGATGCAAGTTCGTTCACAGCATTATCATTTGATTTGATGCCTTTACCAAGAGATCTAGTTTTTCTAGTCTTAACCGGACTTTTAGTTTCTAATTGTCCGCTATTGCGAATGCGAGAGGACTTTCTTTTAGGCAAGCTACATCGATTTCTCTGTGATCTCTCATGAGGTGATGTTTTCAATTGTTTCCATTCAACCTCATTTTCGCAGTTAACCTCAGTCGGCTGTTCAGGAGATTCATGCAAACTTCTGCGAGCTATAGATCTTCTTGTTGGTACCTGAGTTGCAAATTTATCAACTTGAGTTGATAAAGAAGAATTATTCTCAGAAGTGTTAGATGCTTCAGATGGTTTTATCAATTTTGCATTGGAGCCTAATTCAATGTTCTCTGAAAGAGAATCTATCCCACTTTTAATGGCCATGGAATTAAGTATAACGCACTGTCCCTTATTGAAAAATGAACCTGTATTATTCAAACCTACATTTACATCAGCTGCAATGTTGGCTACATGATCTGCATCTATTAAAGTTTTACCTTGAAATATTTCTAAATGTGATGGCAGTTCATTTTGCGTTAACACTTCAGATTCTGTTACATTAAATTCAACACTGTCAATTGTAATAGTTTCTGATAGAGATCCCAGAGCTATGTGATATGACTTTAGATCTGAGTCACTCGCGAAAGATGTATTATCACATTTCTTCTGATTAGAGTTGGTCAAAGTATCGCATTTTGTATTGTCAGTATTCTTACAGAATGCTGAATTCTTAGATTCATAAATACTATTACCCGGATGTGCATTTGATGAGGCATCACTCAAACCTGGTGCATTTACTGAAGAAGCCATTTCAAATACATCCATATCAGCATTAGCATTATTATCTTGCGCTTCTTCAATATTCATCAGAGCAATCGATGGGTTAAAATTGTCAACTTCCATTCCATGAGAGTAAGTATCTAAAGCGTTCAACTTGTCATCAGCATTTTCATTGAAGTTTCTATTATCACTGTTAACAACATTGACTACACGACGACACAAGTTGGCAGCTGTTTCTGCCATAGGAACCTCAGTAAAGGTAAGTCCCTCACTGATATATGAAGAACTTAAACAGGAGCCAAAGTTAACTGCATCATTAATACTCACAAAGGTTTTTATTAAAGTATCATTTGCTTTGCAAGCATTGACAACAGTCATCTCATTTATATCACTGTCTCTATCATTACATGCATCACTAATATCAGGCAATGTATCGCTATTTCCATCAACACTAACAACATTATCCAGCTTATCATTTACTTCTAACATATTAGAAGCACATTGTTTTGAGTCAAGAAAAGCAGAAGTTTCTTCATTTGTGACGCCATTCGCTTCATTGTTTTCATCATTATCAAATCCACTTCTGACACTAGTTTCTCTGTCATTCAACTTGCAGATAGAATTTTCACTGATGTCAGATTGTACGTCAATAATGCCTTTCATATTATCTCGCTTGCTTTCAGTACTTAATACACTAAATGGACTCTTTTTGGAAATAGTCAACTCAGAATCATTTTGATCCTTTAAAAAGCTTTTACAAGCGGGACTCCCATTGCAATTAGAACTAGATGCAACTTCTCTCTCTTGGTCATCTTGCAAGACATTGATGGGTAGTCTACAATAATCATTGAAAGAAGTTGATAAATCAAAGCACACTGAAACTGGTTGCATATACGTTATAAATCTCCTAGTGTTCTTTAAAAAATAATATTTACATATCTTTACAATTTTGTCATTTCTATGTGGCATCACTGAACGATATAATATGAATTTAATTCATGTTTTTATAACCTGTACATCGTGTTAAAATCTATTTCTTATATTATTTCAATATTATGCTGAATATTGTTGCTAGACGAATTTCAATGTTAAGAAAGAGTGATATATTAAAAACTTACAACAATGAAACAAATTTCATCTTAAAAAGAGTTAAGTTAAACAGTATTACAACTATATATTCTCAAACTAAATAGGTTGAGGTTCGAATCCCAGTTGGCTCAACATTTCGCAAACTTGCTGCACCCTTTAGTAAATAGCTTAAATTAACATTAAGTCCAACACATTGTTCATATTATATAGTAATCCAGACATTATAACTTAAATTCAACCGGTAAGTGAAAAGGTTGAAATTTCTTTATTTGGACATAATGACCCCACTCAATTTGGACCCCACTCTAAGAGTAACTTCATCATTTTTACCCATTTGTAACCTGAATTGGATACTTTGATACAATATCATTAACTAAATTTTCGATAAACTCTGTTTTATCGTGCTTTAGATTTTAAAGTAGTATCAAAAGTAAAGAGACTCACGAGTTGTTAGTTTGTGAATCAGAGGAAGGGAACTGAGAGAAGTCCATGGACTGAGTGGAACAATCTAGATTGTTATACATAGTGGGTATGATCCTGAATCAGTCAATTAAAAAAAGGATTCATCAGTAATCTCTTGGATACCAGCTTAATGTTACATCACAAACATGTTACCACAAACAAGTTAGTTCATAAAGTATTGTAAAATGTATATGTAGAACCGTGCAATGGGTGAATGTTTGACTTGTTATCACAGTGCAGAAATTAGTATTTTATTTGGACTGCAGTGTATATAAAACATTAATTTCATTGTGCAGCTATTTACAAGACAATCACAATGTGCCATGACTAGTATAAACGAGACTAATGGCCACCGGTGATAGTGAGAGAGCGTATAATAGACATTCAAATGCTTAATGGTATGGCAGCACAAAATTTAACATATGGCTACATTGTGCAATCCTATAATTTTTAAATATATAATAACTAAAATAATACACTATATTATTATTTATTTATATATTATGTATTATGTTCAGAAATTGTTTAATGTTTATACATGTATGTATAAACATTATACATACATCAGTTATTTGCATGAGTTTCTTTTGCATTATTTTTTATGATTACCTGAGAACGAGCTCAACTTATCTCTACAATTGAATAGTGGCTCTATTATTAAAAAATTGTTAATATTGCATGTGATGGCAACTATTTGTAATAATAAAACCTGCATCATACCTTTTTTCTTTCAAAATTTCCTTCTGATGGTCAGTCAGACAACGTTTGGAGCGTTTAGAAGGTACAGGAACAATTGCCACAAACTCCTGAAAGATCAACATTGTGTGCTTATCAATAATTGAGTCAATATATGATAAACATCAAATACAAGTGATTAGCATCAGAAATATATGTAAACTATTGTTAACTCTTTAATAAGTAAACAGTGATAAAATTCTTTTTAAAATAACTGTCCAATAATAATCACGTGTCTATCAGGAGTCAACTTAGAGAACAAAGTGAATGAGTCCACTAATATCTCACTGATAATCACTGCCCACCAGTGAACAACACGCATTGCATCAAATAATTAGCCAAACAAAACAAAAGCAAGAAAAAACTTACATCATCTCTCATATCCTGTATCGATGGACCACTCTTCTTTGCGCTTCGCTGTAACTTTGGAGTGGCAACCTTTTTCAATGGGGATCTCACAATTTCCGGAGCAGGTGGCTCTCTATTTAAGAATCCCCCCAGTTGTTTCACCGGGGAAGACAAGCCTGCAATTAATGCAAGAGGAAGGAAGTCATCTGATCGCCTAACTTTTACAGGAGTAACGGGATTTCCCAGTAAATTTACCGGAGTTGGGGAATTCCTAGGTGATTTTACTGAAGTCAGTGAATTTCTGGAAGGGCCAGAGGATACATTAGTCGCAGCTGTTGATAGAGATGATCCGGTTAGAAAACCACTGATAGGTTTTCTTGGAGAAGGATTAGTTATAGAAGTCAATGGAAGAGAGTCAATCTGTAATTTATAAAAGATACACAATAAAATGAGCAACTTAATCAATTATACACCAATAACAATTTATATGTAAAATAAATAACACAGTTCTTATTTATTCAAACGTAGTAAAGTTGCATTTGAATAATTGTCTACTCCATGAGATTATATTAATTTAATTACTAATGAAATTAAATCACTATTAATGTGATTGTTCTTAGAGCTTTACCGATTTCACATTTAGCCGATTGTGCCGATTACTAATTGTGCTAATTGTGCCGACTACCGATTGTGCCGATTGTGAGAACTGCTGATTGTGAAGCCGATACCGATTTTCTACAGAATTTTTTTCTGATGTGTAATTGTTTATTTTCACTCAGCTAATTGATGCTTGTAATATCAGTTTCTGAATATTTTTCTGCAGTTGCGTAACCAGGATTTCACTAAGAGGGGGAGGCGTTGCTTTTAATTAATTATTACTAATTTTTATTTTACTAATAATTATTCATTAATTTTATTGTTTTACTTCTAATTTGGGGGGTCACTAACCCTCACAACCCCCCCCCTATTGATTAACTAAAGTTCTATAACAAGCAACATGCGGCTAAATTAGCTGCATTGATCAAAGGCTATAGCGGTGTCCAGAGAGAGAACTAGAGAGAGAGAGAGAGATGATATTCAGTCTTCGTGTAGTTAGCGACTAACTACAATAAGACTGAATATCATCTCTCTCTCTCTCTCTCTCTTTTTCTACATATCTTTCTCGCTCAAAAAAAGTTTTTTTTATAAAATAAACAATTGGTACCCGCACCGATTGTGGCAGCCGATTACCAATTGTGCTGATTGTCCTCATAATCGGCTCTATTGTGAATGCTACCAATTAATCGGTAAAGTTCTAATTATTATTACTATCCGCCATTTCTTCCTGGCATATATTTCAAAAACCATTCTATTTGTATAGTTCTTATTCTTGTTCTTCTACCTCAGTTTTCCTTCATAAATTATTGCTCATCAAATCAAACAGTTTTAAAGTTTGGTTTTTTTGCAACAAAATATTTGTGAAAGTAATACAGAAGTGAAATAGATACAAACTTCACTCGGCTCTATAGATGTCAATTGAGAGAGGACTACATTAGGACTTTCTAGAGTCCAGCCAGGAAGTCGAACTTTACCGCAACGTCTCAGTTTATCCAATATATCGCTATATGAGAAAAAAATAGAATTGAAATAATAAAATAATGCAATAAAGTCATTTAAATTTAACTGACAATTATTGAAAAATTAATATAAGCCAGTATACATTGTATATAAACTAAAGTTAAGCAACTGTCCTTCAATAAGAAAATAATATCATAGTTATACCAAAGTTAACCGGATCAAATCAAAGTTATACCAAAGTTAACCAGATCAAAGTTAGACAACGTGCACAAAGTCAAGTAAATAAACAAAAGTTAAACCAAGAGTTAACTGACTGTAATTCTTGAGGATAAGTTAAAGCAGCGGTAGAGTTATCAACCAGAACGTTCCATAGCCTCACTGCCCCCCTAGTTACCCCAGGTAGCTGGGTGTGATGGAGGACAGACAGCCAGAGGGGGGACATCTGTGTCAGGGCATCACACTGTGTGACAAAAGCATCGGGACATTGAGTTGCTATACACGACTCTATACTGGACCACAGGGACTCAAGCTGTGCAGTAATATGTTAGTCAGTCATATATAATGAGAAATAATAAGCAGTAATAAAAAACAAGAAATAATAGAAATGAGAAGTTATTTTCCGTTAACATTAAATTCAATAGAGTAGAGAAAAAACAAAGAACTTATTTCTTACATATATTTACAATCAGTCCTAAGTTGATTATAATCACCATTATTATTATCAAGTTTACCAGTAAAGTGCATATTAATAAACAATCATTGACAACATTCACCGGCATTGACTACAGGATCTACATATTATACAGGCATTACAACCAATCACAGAGATCAACTAAGAACGCAATACGACAATACTCTAAAAAAAATCCTGAATGTTACAATTTATAAGAAATATGTGAACTAGAAGCGGCATATGGTAAGTGATGACAATAATGATAATAATGATGATAATGATGATAATGATGCTGATAGTTGTTACTGACATGAGTATACGTATCAGTAGTCAGTTCTTTTTTCTTGTGAGCAGACAGACCAAAGAGTAACGCTAAAGACTTAGAGAGAGCAAGAAGAGAAGTAAGAAGAAGAAACGGAGGAACTCTGTGTGTCAACAGGTCACTCACAGTCTGGCAGACATCTTGCACTAGTTTCTGTTCTTTAGTGTTTGACTGAACAAGCAAACAAGTAGAGGTTACTCATTGGAATAATTAATGGAAGAACAATACAATTAAAACAGTTAATATTGAAATAAATATACTACTACTACAGTTATTTACTGCTCTGCTGTGTTAAGAGTGAAGCGTTCACTCATCATTTCATTTATACACACACAGTTCATAACGCGTCAGTATATAGACACATTATTTGTGCTTATGTGACATTAAGTAATCAATGAAAAACAAGAAAATTAAATAGTACACATCAATCAAGCAATCGACTGCAACAATATATATTTGTACTAATATATATTTGAAATGCTGATTAGTTTAAGAGCAAGCCAATGAATGAGTATAACAAACCTCAGTAAAACTAGCAGATGCAATAAATCGACCAATAAGAATGTCTATAAGTTTAATGAGGGAATGTAGGTCACCCAATGGCAGATGACCTTTGTTCTTGATATGATCTAAATTTCAGAACATATTTTGAGCAGATTTAATTGATTTCGGCTGAGAGAATAAAAGACTTGAAATGTAATGAATGGACGAATAGATAGAGAGATACATAGATATATAGACAACAGATGATGAACAGACAAACAGAGAGAATGAAACATTTAACTGACAATTATTGTCAAGCAAACACTCAGATCAGTTGATAGACAATACTTACTTGCTTGAATGCTTTGACTACACATAGTCGCTGGTTCAATATGTCCAACAATCTGTTGTATAATAAAAGAGAGGCATTCCAATGAACTGTACGTCTGCAACAAGACAAACATCAATAGCGAAACTCAATGGACTGTCACAGGCTTGTCTTCTCAATACTACTGGCATATATTTCTTCTTCTCTGATTATCCTGGTTGATGTACCATTCTACCAAACCAACAGTCCTCATGCCACTCTTCTTTCAAGCTTTTATTTCATTATCGTCCTTTCATATGTACCCTTCCCCCAAGCCTCTGATTCTGATTGTAACTGCAGTCTCATTTGAATGATTATATCTAAACAGCTACAAACTTGTGTCAGTCTGTCATCAGTGATGAGAGTGAGAATTCTAGCTGCCACTTGGTCACACACCTCTCCCAGATGAACACCAGACACCAAACAAGAGAGGCGTACAAAGGTGTCAAATAACTCTGACCAAACACCAAGCACCATCTTGGTGGTGGACTAAATGTAGCGGGACAATAAACACATTAGTCATCTTTGCGTGTTTAGTATCAAATATTGCAGTCAGTCAGTTCTTGTAAAATTAAAGTAAATAAAAATATTCTTATGTCATGAAGTGTAGTCTGTAGCGACACATTGTATCTACTGTATATATTTTATTAAGAAAAATGATGAATTAATATTTAAAGAAATCTTAATATTCTAAACCATATAATATTACAATTGATGCGTGAACGCTTGACTAGTAAACAGTTCACTAATCACTCGATCTATCAAAACTAAACTCAGTCTACAGAGTCCAAGTGATGAGTGAACGCTTGACTGCGACCAGCCACAATGCAATCATCTATTCCTTGATCACATTTAAGAGAGATATCAAAACTAAACATATACAAAAGAGTGCTAGAGACCTGAGAGAGATCATTATATAGAAGTATAGAGAGAGGCAATATAAATGCAGCGTAGATACAACCAAAGTCTGACTCTAGGTCTGTACCTTGATTCACTTCACTCGTCTATATAGTCAATTCATATAAACAAAAACAAGTCATATCAATTCTATATTAACAAGAATCTCTATTTTCTAATATTATCTTACACTCATTTATTCTGATTTGTAATTCACACTAAATTGCATACTTTATTTTTGCTGATATACACTATTAGATTCTTTGGTGAATATGGAGATACACAAAGAAAATATTCAATGTCCAAATTCAAATGTTATAACAAACAAAGAATATTAATTGCAGTTATAACAACCTGAATGGATTGATTTGCAAAAGAGAATAAATCTGTATAAATGTCATCATAAGACTTGTCTCAAAGTCTTATGATGACATTGATATTATTAAACAAAGATATCATTGCTATTAAGTCTAGAGGACGACCGAAATTCGGCTTCGGCGCCGAAAGTGTTAATTTTGCAACTTTCGGCCGAGTTTCGGTTTCAGCCGAAAGAGAAAAGTTTAACTTTCGGTTTCGGCCGCAATTGATCCTGAGTTTCGGTTGCTAACCGAAAGTCTATTTTGCTTATTGAATGCCTAAAAGTTATTTGATATTGATTAATTCGATATTTATTCAATGTTTTGGCATTTATCAAAAAAACGACCACTGTTATCAGACAGTGATTTTCACGCTAAAAGAATTGGTAATTAAATTAACTCAGCTTCTTTCGTCCACAAAACATGGAATATGCTGATGTCTGATGATCCGTGATGTCTGAGCACTCTGGGGCTAAATTTGAATCTGATTGGGCTCTTAAGGGAAGATTAGCGCTAGATTTCAGCTATTACAGATAATAATTACACTTTGACACGAAGGAATGTCCCGCCTGAAGTGTATACTAGCATTCCTCAAGATTTAGCGCCTGCATTGACATTTGTTTTAAACATTTCTTTGTTTGGATACAGTTATTAACAGATGCGCACAGACATTCACTCATAATGACTATTTAACTATGCAACACTGAACTATATATAACTATAAAACCCTGACATTTTTACTGCAGTCTCCAAATTATTGCTTGTTTGCTAACTAATTAATTAAAGGCTTACTTATCAAGTACAATTAGATAAACATATGTATTATTATATCTTGACATTTCAATATTTACAAAAGATTGACTTGGTTTATTGTTTTATGTATCATTCGGTTTCGGCAAAAAATTTAGCTAATCTTTTGGTTTCGGCCGATAGTTTAGCTAATTATTCGGTTTTGGCTTCAGTTTCGGCCGAAAGCAATTTTTGCCTTTCGGCCAGAGTTTCGTCCAAAGGCAGAAATTAGCTTTCGGTTGGCCTCTAATTAAGTCTATCCTCCCCCCCCCACTCTTTAATAAGTATCTCTCCATTTACTGCTATAAATGAATTCCTTTTTAAATCATATTTCTCATTATCCTCATTTTATACATATATCTAATTTCTATATTTATAAAATCTCGTAATATGCGGTTGTAATTACCATTATATTAAGACAATGATGCCACGTCTCAAACATTAGATGTCTAAGAAGATGATCATTGTTGGTTACGAGGTAGAGCATCAGACTCAGAACTATATTATTTATCTTATCTCATCTTATCTTATATATCTGTGGTGCAAGTCAGCAGAAG